>VZTL01066335.1:20193-39800 GCA_013400535.1 Scopus umbretta | reverse complement strand
TTTTTAAAAATACTTGGCTTTCCCAAGAGTTACAGCCAATGCTGTGGATAAGGGAAGGGAGGGGATTTTAATCTGGGAAAGAAAATGAACAGAGCTGTTCTTTCATCACAGCACGACTACGACATGAGAGTAGACGACTTTCTTCGCCGCACACAAGCAGTTGTCAGCGGTCGGAGAAGCAGGCCTCGGGAGAGGGAGCGAGAGCGGGAACGGGACCGTCCTAGAGATAACAGAAGAGACAGAGAGCGTGACAGAGGCCGTGATCGGGAAAGGGAGAGGGAGAGGATTTGTGACCGGGACAGAGACAGAGGTGAAAGAGGTAGATACCGAAGATAATCTATCTGGAACCAGTGCTCACTTGAAACAAAAAAAGCTTGTATTTTTTTGTGTGTTTACAAGTAGTACATTTTATTTTCAGCTGTCTACTTAAGTTCGTTGTGTAGAAGGATTTATAATGACCCTCTCTATTCCAAGCATGCAGTGAACTATGAAGTGGAAAAATGCAAATCGGCCAAAAATAAAATACGCAAAGCTGACGCTCAACTTGGCGTTTATTGGAGCAGAATGGGAAACAGCTAAGAATGTAGATATTGATTAATTCTCAATAAGTGTTCATCTACTTAGTGACTTCATTCTAGGTTTTTGAATACTCATGGATAACTGCCATTTTTTTTTTTCTTTGATGTTTTCTTCCTGTAGTTTCACATGGTTCAGTGGGAGAATGCTGCTATCAAGTATGCAAATATTGAAGTATGACTTTTTTTTTTGACTGTATGGCAGTGTTNGAAGACACTATTGATTTCTAATTTTTAACCTTTTTTAAGAATCTTCCCATGTTCAGTAACATTTTGGTCAATTCTCTTGTCTAGTCTCCTTCCAAAATGTACACGTTGCTTGGAATGTTCACAACCTGCGTGTGTGGAACCAGAAAATATTGCTGTATTCTACATTGCTACAATTTTTTTTTATATAAAAATAAATTGGTAACTATTGAAATGATTAAAACTCCAGATCGAGTTTCTTGGTCTTGTAAGCTTGCCAGTTTTGATAGATTCTGGCAGTTCTAGGAAAGTATTTGTGTTCAAAAATAGTTTAAAGGTTCTTGTGATAGGTGAAATCGATCCAAAGCCTGAATTTAGGAGGACTGTTGAAATAAAAAGTAATTGCTTTTCTGTTTCCACAGTGAAGTAGTCAACTTATAGCTCCTGCAGCTAATCAGAGTTACATGTTCAACTTAATCAAATGATCTTTGAGCTATTGGTAGGCTGTCCTCAGCCATAATCATATTGTCTCCCAGGAGTGTGTTAGTCCTGCAAGATCCAGACTCTTCCCACGTCTTCTTTGTAGTGATTACTGCATCACTTATTATTTCTCTTAATTAGGAAATACTTGAGTCTAAATGCCAATGGTAAAACTGTGAGAAAAAGAAAAGCAAAATTTGTAGTGGAAGTTGTTCGGTTTCTCCAGCAATTTCCTAGTTCTCAAAACTTGTGTGAGTAGCACTGCCTTGCTGGACTTCCTCAGAAGCTTTCTTCAATGTTTTCTCGTGTAACAAAGCCAGGCTGTAGCATATGAGTTAAAGACCTCCAACTCCACAGTGCTGAGTGCTGTAGCTGTTTTTATAAACTGCAGTATAGGATTGGCTACAGTATGGCAGTTGTGGAAACACGTGTTTTTGAGATCTGACAATAATTTGAGCTATAGTAAACATCTACTTGTGCTAAGCAAAAAGTTTGACCTCCAACATGGAAGTATGTTGGGATTTTTTTAAACACTACAAGAAGTTTAACATATGTTTGGGTTTCTCAGCAGTTTGGGTTTCTTAGCAGTACATTTAGATCACTCTATCAAATTCAGTACACATACTGTGTCTAATTGGAGAAATGCATCGTAGACCACCTTCATTCTCTGATATCTTTCTGTGCTTTATATACAGATTCTAGAAGGAAGAGGTGAGTTTGGGTTTGGTGGGTTTTCTTTTCTACTTTTTAAATTCAATACTAGATAAGCCAAATTCCTCTGAGTAAATTACAGAAAAGAAGCACCTCCTTAAAGTGACTGCAGAGCACTTTCTCTGTCCAACTTTACCCAGCTATCCTGTTTCTCACGTCCCACTATTTCATTAGCCCTATCTGGCCAGTGTCTATGCAGTATGCTAGGAGGCTTGCTAGCCTTCTGGCAACCAAACTGACATCTCGGCAAATCTTCTACTTCCAGAAGCTGGATAATGGGGGCTGTTAGTGACCAAGCTTGGTGGAGCTGTGCCTAGGGACCCAGCTCTATGAACAGTTACAGCAAAACTTTTCAGATCTGGCACCTGAATGTCACGTTGTTCCACTTTCTGCTTACTATGCATATTTCAATATGCATGTTCCTGCCAACGATTCTATTGTGACCATAGGAACAGTGTACCAGAAGTTACCATGAGAAGCACTAGTCTTGTTCTAACCCCTCTTTAGTTTGGAAACAATTCACTTGAGCTTTTGTAAATGTTGTATGAAGAGATTTAAGCAGACTGTGAAACTATTGACAATGCTAATAAAGAAGTTAATGTACTGTAGGGCATTTTATTATGTAAACAAATATAACATGTTTTCTCAGCTTGTTCTGTTTGAAAACAATTCTGCAGCATCCAGAATACAGCAAATACCCGTTAAAATTGGGGCAGGTTCTTTCTTGAGTTAGCTGGCATAGCAGTGGAATAACCCTACCTAGAACAGGAGGCCTGAACTAGCATAATTTTAGTTGGCTTTCATCAGTAAGTGAACCTGGAACAATTTCAGGAGTGCTGCATTTACTACCACCCTTACCTGAGCCAAGAGCAGCATTATTTTCCCTCCAGCTTTTCAGGCAAAGCAAGTGACTATTGCACTGTTACCACAAGTAATGTTACTTCTTTGCAAGTTCCATCTGTAGAGCTTTTCCTGCATTTATCAGTTAGCACAACTCAGAGGCATTTGGAGGTTAAGATGGGCGAGTTACTGACAAAGGTGGTTTTCACACCCCTAGAGTGTTGCAGTTAGAATGGCAGCCTGTGCAGGACTCCAGGCTTATACTGAATGGAAAACAAAAATGGTTCTCAGGAAAATAATTTCTCTGCTCGTTTTAGGACTCTGGTCTCCCCTCAGCCCCCAAGTAGTCAGTGCATTTGTAAAAATATGATGATACCAGCCACTTGCAGTTCCCAGTTTTTCATGATCTTGGCCATTCAGATGGGTGCTTTTTAGGAGCCTGTAATCTTAGCTTCACTGTGCAGTCTGGAGAGAGAGCTATTCCAACAGAAGATGTATTTTGGTTGTGAATCATCAAGCCTGGGTGATCTTATAGGAGAGGACAGAGTTAAGGTAAGGAGACTAGTTGCAGATTGAGGGACCCACTGTACTGCACATGGGAAGGCTGGACTTATTAAATACACTAAAATTAATTTGAAAAGTTAGAGCAGCAGTTACCATTCTGGGGACCACGTGTGATCAGCTAACAGGGTCCCAAGGCATAAAGCAACTATAATTCAATCTTATTTAGGCCAGAAGGAATTCGCTGGCTAAGCAAGCATCTCTGCCCCACAATAGTTTTTTAGCATGACCCAGTTCAATGGGGTGCTTCATATGCCCAGCTTAAAGCATATCCTAATAATTTTATTCACCAAGGAATGTGCATAAATGCCTTGCTGAATCACCCTAGGAGAAGAAAAAATGCTGATGGCAACAGGATGTCTATTCTTTCTTCCTCTTTGCAATCCTGCCACATCTCCTACAGCAAAATGAGCAGCACTTGACAAGAATGAAGACAGCAATGGCTGTACAGGTGAAAAAGAATGCTAGAACATCCAGGCAGTGGTACTGGTACCAGGTGAGATGGTGAGCAGCTGGTCTCAAGTGCTTTGCTCCTTTGTGACGCATGACAAATTCAATCCAGAAGACAGCTCTGTCCAGAGGCTTAACTGGCTGGTCATGGTGTATCTTGGATAACCTTAGAGCATTTTTCTTAAAGCTGGTGAAAAAAGAAGAAACCAGGGAGATCTGTCACTGATTCCTGAAACAACCCGTTTAGCACCTGGCAGTCCTCCTGAGAGAGGTAGAAAGCCCTGCTTTTACTTTCATCAGTGTTATTTAAATATATTTGAAACTGGCCCAGTTTACTCTTACCTGCATAAGATTGGGTTATGAACAGTAATAGAGAAAGCCAACCTTTTGCAAAGTTATTAGAAATTATTCCAGATACTCCTTCAAAAAAAGCACCATGGAAGCATTTGCAGCATTTTCTGTTCCAATATAATATAGTGTGCTGGTTTTGGCTGGGATAGAGTTAATTTTCTTCATAGTAGCTAGTTTTGGGCTGTGTTTTGGATTTGTGTTGGAAACAGTGCTGATAATACAGGGATGGTTTAGTTACTGCTGAGCAGTGCTTACACAGAGTCAAAGCCTTTTCTGCTTCTCCCCCCACCCCACCAGCAAGTAGGCTGGGAGTGCACAAGAAGCTGGGAAGGGACACAGCTGGGACAGCTGACCCCAACTGACCATATGACATTATGCTCAGCAATAAAACTAAAGGGAAGTTTGGCGGGGGGTGGTGTCTGCACCAGGTTTCACCCAGGGCTTTGGATGCCTGGTCGTCATCCATAGATCACCACAGCTCAGATACTGGATATCTCCATCAATGTCGGTGCATTTGCTTTGGGAATTCGCAAGTTCTTCCTTGAAGGGGTACCTGTGCTTCACACTTGACAGGAGTTGCTGCCAAAGACTGAGGACTGTTGGCTTCTTCCTTTTTCCCAATGCCTTTGTCAATGGCCTTATCCTTAGCAAGGGATCCCAGCTGCTGAGCTTCATTACCCTCTAATTCCTGACTGATAGGTATGGTAACCTAAGGATATTGGTAACTCAGGGGTGGGAGAAAGAATTGTTGTGGCTACAGACAGAGTAGACATAATGTAACTAGAATTGTCACCCAGAGCCTCCAGAGGATTTATACTAGCAGAGAACTGTCTCAGGAGCTGCTCTCAGCTTTCCAAGAACTGTTTTTCTCAAAGGGATCATAAAATGTAGTATAAGGAAAATCAAATTACTGATCTGTCCTTTCTGAGAAATGCTGATTCTCAGAAATGAATGATTTTCGTCTGAAACCCAAACTCCAGCTACTCAGTATTTTTGGTTCCCAGAAGAGCCAGCAGAATTTCTCACAGCAGCAGCCCAAAGTTTTAATAACCTCATCCTACTGTAAGGCAAGAACAAAACTCACGTGGAGTTGTTAATGACTGTATTCAGTGCGTCAACTAGGTCCTGCGACTTCAGTGTGCTGAAATCCAGCTCAACTGCAGCTCCCTTTGCCCTCATGTGAGCAATGTTGTCGTGCTGGTCGGCAAACATGGGAATCCCAACCATAGGGATCCCGTGGTAGATAGCTTCATATATCCCATTGGTCCCACCATGAGTAATAAAGGCCTTCGTCAGCGGATGGCCTGGAACAGGGAAGGAGAGGCACGTGTAACAGCAGCTGTGGCAAACCATGTTCACTAGGACAGGAGCACTGTGAACTACCCAGGCAAATGCACTGCTGGAGAGGGGTACAGCCCTGACCTCTGGATCAGCATCAGAGCTTGCACGTTTAGCTTTCACGCATTTGTATTAATTTTAATGCATTGTATGAACCGGCATGTTCCTCCAGACTACCCCAGAGTTACTTCAGCCTTTCTGCTGTTGTGCAGTTCTAGTTTTGACATGGTATCAAGACAGCCCCCTGCTGCAGCTTTGCTTAGGTCCACCATTTTGAAGAATGAGCCGTGGAACTTAACTGCAGAGGGCAAATCCAGCTCCAGAATACATGTCTACGTTGATATTTACTCCTGCCTGCAAGTGGTTCTTAGCCCTTCCAGACAATTGCCACTGAGCTCTGTAAGAGAGGCTTTTGCTTTAGAGATCCATCTTTATAGCTAAGTGCAAGTTGCTGCCTTCTTGAGCCACTGCTCCCAACTCCCTTCACAACCTGTCTGTATCTTCCATGGTTCTTGTACAGCCACTCACCTTAAAAGCAGGCTAGGAAATTAAGGCTCCAGGAACAAACCTGTGCTGCTTAAGCTGCGAAACTAATCGCAGCCACAAGTGTCACATGGTTCTTTTGCCTCAGTAAGTCATTTTAGTGGAAAAACAAACAAGGAAACAGTTTTTCCAAGGGCGCAATGCATCCCAGATAGAATCAGTCTCACCAAGCAGGTCATTTTGGGGTATCCAGTCATAAATCCTGGTGTTGGAGCCCAGAGTTTCTGGTTTTTTCCCTTTGTACCGCCAGAGGACCTTGAACAAAGGAAGAGCAAGATAAACGTAGTGCATGTGACGTGCCCTTCTGTATTATTACGTTAATATAGGGCTTTATCTCAAGCCCACATACCTTTTCCCAGTAATTCAAATAGCTTTGGTTCCAGTTTAGCTCTTCAGTGAGTTATTATGTGCTTGCATAGAGTGATTTTTATATTTTGGCCTGCGGACACCTCCACATCATTTGGTTCAGACAAGGGGAAAGGCCAGAACTCCTCAGGAGGTGACTCGGCAGTCTGCCTCTCTGCAGAGCCCAGCTTCCCAGCTGTGGCACATCCAGCAGAGATGCAGATAAAAACCAGGCCAGTCCAAATATAAAAGGCTTGCTGAAGTCAACAGGAGTGACAAAAAACAAGGCAAGTTTTTTTAGACTCGAAAGGAAATTCACCTTTTGTGGAAGCTGGCTGAGGGCTCTGGCAATCACATTACTTTTTTCATCAGTTAGGTTGTAGACCATTGACCCAAGAGAGAACACCACAATGCCGTGCTCCCCTGAGCTCTGAACAAATTCTTCCATTTCCTAGGAGAGGCAGAAAACATACTAAGGGTAATTATGCACTGCTGATTACACAGATTTCCGTGAAGAGTGAGCATAACGTTTTTAGCTTACTAAGGAGATTATAGTGGTGTGGGAGCACCTCCACTAGCAGGAGGGCATTACAAAGAGATCTGGCCCTGTTCAAAATGGATGGTTTCTCCCCAAGAAGGAGCACGACAAGTTGAGACAGGTGAGAGAAGCTTTCTCTTTTTGAAAGCAAGTCTGGCAGTTTCAGGACACATTTCTTCCAGAGCACAAGCAGCAAGAATGGATCCTGGTACTGGAGTGAGAGGGCCATACCCTGTGACACACTCCCTAGCATAGTCAGTCATGGCTCTGCATTTTCCTGGAACAAATACTTTGCATTTCATAGTTCTGCAGGAAGGAACAGTGCTGAAAACTGATAGGGTGTTTTTCAGCATCCTCATCAGCGATTCATCAGGTTGCTGCTGTCACTTTCTTAGTCAGCCAGTTCTTTATTTCTTGCAATACAGCACATGTTGCTAAATAGATTTTCTACAAATCAGACCAATAGGTCTTCCTGTTCCTGTTTTTTACTTAGTGTCTTATGAAATGGAGCAATAACATCCAAAAGAAAATGGTAATCCATTTCCCCCAGCTCAACCCCTGCTACAGGGGAGTGGGAAGAGAGTTAGAAGGTTTATTTTAGTAAGCAACTTGCACTGAAAATACCTTACCTCCTCCAAGGCTCCTACAGGAGTGACCTAGACCAGAACTTGTGTTGCTGTCATCTGTATCTGAGAGTTTCAAATTCTACCTGAATATTGCCAGTCACAGCAGAGCATAGGCTGGAAATGCTGAGTATTTTGCTGCCTTTAAGATGTCTTAAACAACAGAAAAAGTGTTTATCACTCGTCTCTTTCTGCAAGTCTTGCCTCTGTCTAAAGAATTTGTCCCATCACAGTCCCTTTTTGCATCAGGTATTTCAATGTTATCATGGGCTGCAAGTCTGTGTCTTAGAATTAAATCTTACACTTCAGTAGTCTGAGGTAGCACCTATTTTTCCTAAAACAAACACTGTATTCCCTCCTACTGACCTCAGCTATCCTCTTTTAAGACAGCAGGCTGTAAACCCAGCCCTCAGTTTGCACAAGTATGAACGGATTGCTAAATAGCTCTGTGCTCCCCACTGGCAGCAGAGCATCTTCTTTAAGAATGAGCTTTCTCAGGACATGGCTTGCATGGTTGACCAGGGAGAGAAATGTTTTCTATTCTGCTGGGCAACCAACCAACCAACAGCAGAACAAAGTTCAGATACCTTTGGTAATGGCTTTGCAGGCTGGCAATGAAGTCCTCCAACAAACTCAAAGTTGGGCAGGAAAGGGCGTGGAAATTCTAAATCCCAGTATGTTCTGATTAACCATATCTCTGCTTTCCCCATCGTCTCACACAGGGTTGTGGGCCTTCCTGTGGACAACGTACAAGGGATTTAGAACACATGGCGGGAGCGGTCTTGTTTGCTGTAGACTGCAGAATAGGAGCCTTACCTTTGACTTTTGACACTCCCAGTCAGTGTAGTCTTATCAAATCATGCATGAAATGAAAACATGGACAAATACAGACCTATTCCTTGCCGTGTCCTATGTTTGGCCTTGGCAAGTTGCCACGAACAAAGCAATACGATCTTTGAAAGGATTTTGAACCTTTGGGATGAATTCAGAGCAGTAGAAGAGTAGGTGGGAAGCAGTTAGTTTCTGTGATAAAGAAGTGCAATTCTTGTACCGCTGAAAGACTTCATTGCCTGTGCTTGTAATAAAAAACACTTCGGGGAAGAGAACAGTCACAGAAAGTTTAGTTCCAAATAAAAAATAAATTAATCAGAAAGTGATGATCACCAGTCAGGAGGAGAAAAGTTTTTAAACAAAGTTCTGTGGCATTTTTCAAATGGTGACTCAGTCAGTGGCTGCTAAATGGACAATAAAAGACACAGGTACAGCCATCCCTACTTCTCTTGGAGACTGAGTCAGCTCCTTCTGACACATATTGGGAAAATTTGGCCAAATCCATAGATGCTTTGAATGTCATTTTATGCAAAATCCAATGTCTCTAGAAATCCATCTATAGAAAAAAATCCAATGGGTAAAACCATTTTATAGCTTCCCATTTGGAAGAATATATATTCTCAGGTACATGTTGCAAGATGTCTTTACAATGTTTTCCCCACAAAGTGGAACTGGGGACTAAAAGTGTTAGAAGTGTCAGTAAATGATTGTCCAAAGCCAGCCTAATGCAAGCAGGAACCAAGTAAGATAAGCAGCAAGATAAAAATTATCTGCAGGGCATCTTCTTATACTACTTGATCAGTGTTACAACCTACAGCAGTAATTTTTTAAAATTTTAGTTTAAGTAAAGAGCAATGAGTCATTTCCAAAGTTACTGGAGTGAAAATTAAGCCTGTGTTACAAGCAGAGTGATATAAAGGTGTAATTAAGTCTTATGTGGTATTAAAAAAAAAAATCAATCCAGGGAGAAGGCACTAGTTTGCAGAGCACAGAGGCGTTCATGGGAAATGCAGGAAGAGATTGGTGGGCAACAGAATAGGTGCCCTTGTGCTTGCTGTTCGCTCGTTATCTGCCTAAACATAGATATTCTGTACAAGATTCAAAGTCCATTGAACTAGAAAGTGTCTAATAGACTGAATCAAGCCTGAGTCATACTAGGTTGGAACAAAAATTTCAGGTATGTATGTAGTTTAAGGAGACTATTGAAAACTCTGAATGGTGGATGAAAGGGAAAGGTGATAGTTCTTAGCATTTATTATTGGAGAACATGAACTCACGCTTAGCATCCTGTACTACACAGGGCTGCAAGATGACACCTCCAGATGATGCATGCGATGTGAATGAAGAGTGCTTTTTTGCTCTGCAGTTGTCCAGAGACAGCCAGTGTTCGTAGTTATGACAGGGTTAACTCCATCCCTGTGTTGTCAATGAAGCTGTCTCGGGTGCCTTACACTTAGTTAAAGGAATGATTTTGCCCTCCAGCCTTTATCTGCTACCATCTTAACTGTAGAAGTGCCTGTGATCAAGATGAAGAGGCAACAAGTGTCGTCTGAAAGCACTCAAATGGACATACAGATCACTGCAAGAGCTCACAGTAGTATCATCACTGAAAAAATATTTTTTTTGTGCTCTAAAGATCATCAAGAGGGACTAGAGCAAGAGTGCACTGGGGTCTGTTAGACGAGACCAGACCTGAAAGAGAAAACACAGCCTCCATATGACCAAACGGGATTACCATCTCTGCTGGCCGTTGAGATTTTGAGACAACAGCATTGAGCTCCCAAAACATTCAAAAGGCACAACCTATGCAAGAGGAGAAACCACTCAACAGCTGCCTTACCTAAGATATTACTGTAGTACCCATCCCATTCATCTTGCCAAAACTTCAAGAAAAATAAATCCGTGTAAAAGTAAAACAGGAAATTCTGTAGTCTTTCCATGAAGGACATCTGGTCTGTCAGCCCCCTTGTGCTAGCAGGCACATAAGAAGGTGGGGACGGGAGCCCACCACACAGCCGCTCTACCACATTCCCATCAGAGAATCGGAAGCTGTAGACGAAAGGGATTGCTAGGATTTCTGCTACGAGCTCCCCGCCTACAGACAGGGGGTCAGCAATCAGAACATCAAACTTGGCCTGCTGCAGCTTTGCTATCAGCTGAGGGTTCATCACCAAGGTGTCACAGGTCTGCTTTGACATATTGGTAAAGACCTCTAGGTCCTCTTTTATCCTCCACATGATCTCCCAGGGGTAGAGGCTAGAGACCTCATTCATCCAGAAACTGAGGAAGTCCTCCATGACAGCATTCAGGGTCGTCTGGGTAAAGGGGACTTGCAGGACCTCAAAGGTGAAGGGGGAGGAGATGTCTTGGTAGTCGATGAGCAGATTACTTGAGGGCACCAGCACAGTCACTTCATGACCCCGGAGAACGAGCTCTTCCAGCAACACTTTCACATTGATCCAGTGACTTGCATCGGTGGGCCAGACCACCACCTTCCCACAAAAGCCAGTGTTCCAGCAGCACACGTAGGCCCAGAGCAGCCAGGGGAACCTTGGCACCATCATCTCAGCAGTCCATGTACAACTCCAGTCTGACCGAGCTGGAAGCAGTTCACTGCTCCAGTGTGCAAACACTTCAGAGCCAGCCAATAAAAGTGAGACCTACTTGGTGCCAAGCTTGGCAAGAGGGCATGTCAGAACACAAAACAGCACTCCTGGGAGGACTGGGCAAGCAGCAAATCCCGTTCTGGAGTCCCCTGCAGAGCCACAGCTTATCTCAAAATAACGGCAACTCCTGTTTCTGCTCACCACAAAGTGCATTTTGCAGCATGTGAGGACCAGAAGCCCTTTCCCTGTGTTGTGGTTTAATCTTGATAGGCAGCTAAGCACCACAGAGCCTCTCACTTCCCCACAGTAGGAGGGGAAAAGAATTGGAAGGGCAAAGTTAGAAAACTCATGCATCAAGATAGGGACAGCTTAATAAGCAACAAACAAAAACAAACCCAAGAAAAACAAGTAATGCAGAAAGAAAAGTTGCTTATCACCAGCCGACAAATGCCCAGCCAGTCCCTGAGCAACAGCAGCCCTGGCAAACTTCCCCCCCCGACCGCCAGCTTTTTTTTGCTGAGCACAACATCCCATGGTGTGGAATATCCGTTTGGTCAGCTGGGGTCACCTGTCCCAGCTGTGTCCCCCTCCAACTTCTTGTGCACCCCCAGCCTGCTTGCTGGTGGGGGGGGGTGAGAGGCAGGAAAGGCCTTGACTCTGTGCAAGCACTGCTCAGCAGTAACCAAAGTATCCCTGTGTTATAAACACATCACAAATCCAAAATGTAGCCCCATGCAAGCTACTATGAAGAAAATTCTGTCCCAGCCAAAATCAGTATACCCTCATACCAGATCTTCAAGGTGAAGATACACATTCTTATACAAAGCAGGAGCTCAGGCTAGGGAAAACACATGAGGAGCCTGTGGGACTTTTTTGACAGCTACAAGATGAACCCCATCTTACCACTTGACTACAGCCTAGATTTGCTTCTTTGCCCTGTGAGAACCAACCTACCTGTAAAGCTGTTTACAGGTTTTATCTCCTCATTTGCTAGGTGCAAAGAGTCCCGCAGTGATTCACAACTAGCTCACAGGGTACTCTAGTTCTGTCCTCTCTATAACCAGATGCTGTGGACACACAGCACTACTGCTGGAAGGACACAGTCCTGGTAGAGGTGACTCCAGCATCATGCCATCCCAGGAGAGAAACAGGAGGAGGTGAGGAACACAGGTTTTGTTCACCTTGCTGCTTCTGTGCCTTCTTTTGGGAAGATGCTTCAAACTGGCATTAGTGTATCCATACCATGTCGTCCAGGACAGATACTGCCAAGACAAGAGAGACCTGACTTCTCCTCTTGACTGTATCCTGCAGAGGTAGTGGAGATGCTTGGTGCTACTGACGTGTTCAGGGAAAAGAAGAGGCAGCTGCTCTCTGCTGAGCAAAGGGCAAATGAGTCTCAGACTGAGTCTAAACAGGGCCTAAGCACTCCTCCAGGAACTCGGCACCATCACATGAGCTCCCCTCGCTAGACCGGGGAGCAAGCAGTTGCTCCATGCATGCTCCAACCTCATCACTTGAAAAAGCCTTTAGGTAGCTCTAGGAAAGCAGCTAGAATAAGAACCCTGAAGATTTTCCAAGGAGAAAGAGAATACACTGCAGGAGCTGGGACATTGCCCCATTTCTGTGAGATGCTTGCCCCTTCCTTTCACACCTCCTCAGGACTGGATACACTCCAGATCAAAGCATGTAACAGTCAGGGTAAAGAACAGCTAGGCTGACACAGCTAACAAAACAGGTATTGCCCATGGATCCTTAAACACTAAACCCTGCATTTAACAACAAAAAAGACAGCACAAGATCCAAGCAGCTCTGAGCCTTGCACAACAGGAGATCGGCAAACCATGCTTATGCCAGCACAAGATTTTCCAGTCTCTGTCAAACATGATAAGCAACACAAACACACAGATAGGTACTCTAACAGCAGGATATCGTTAACAACTTAGCTCTCTTAGCAGAATTACACTTTACTAGTGAAATACAAATAAAAACAGAGTCTTATATTGAAATAATAACCATTTTATCTGCCCACCAACAATGCATGCATGTTTGCCCTGTTTCCTTTTAAGCATTACAGTAATCAGAGCAAAAAAGAGAAAATAATTATGCAAATATTACTTTTAAAAGACAAAAAACATCTAAATAAATGCACCTGTCTTCCAATATTTCTTTTAGACACTTTCAGAAAAGTGAAGAACCCTGTCTTTGCTGAGGGCCTTTTATCACTGCAAGTTGGGGCTCAGCTGCTCTCCCGAGCCTTTAAAAGACCGAAGGAGGCCATTGTCTCTGATTTTGAGACAAGCTAGCAAGCAAGAAGGGTGCCAGGGGAAAAAAGGCAGTATTGTTGTATAGCTTTCCAAAAACATTTTTTATTTCTACTTCAAAAGGTTTAATTCAGTAGTACTGTTTGGTGGGTGTATAGTAGTATTTTGCTGTTCTTAGTGTTTGAAATGATTCATCTATGAATATGACTGATGAGCTCTGTTTCAAGTGGCTTTAGCACTGTTTCACCTATCCTAGAAGTACCTGTACAGACTTAGCTGTACTAGTGAAGCAGGTCAGGATTAACAGGTAACGTTTATACTTGCCTGGCTTGTTTGACTTGACACAGAAATTTTGGAGGAAAGAGAGTGAATTCAGGGCTGTCTTGCCCCTCATTTTTGCCTTACCCTCTAAGCTCTGGGTATTTACTCTTGTGTGTAAAGCAGGTGTAATTTCTGGAAGTAAGAGCAGCCTTACCTAAAACATCACTGTAGTATTGATCCCAACTTCCCCAGAGAATGTAATGATATATTATATCCTGCACAGTGTAGATGAAGATGTTTTTTAGCCTTTCCAGGAAGGACATCCTATCTGTTAAGCGGCTTAGGGCAGCTGGTACGTAGGAAGGAGGTGCTGGGAGTGTCCCACAGAGCCGCTCCACTGTGTTGCCTATGGAGAACCGGATGGTGTACACGAAGGGGATACCCAGCTTCTCAGCAAACAGCTCCCCACTGGGTGCCAGTGGGTCTGCCAAGAGGACATCAAAGGTGGATGCCCTCAGTCTTTCCAGCAGCGCCTCGTTCTTCAGGACTTCATCACAAATTATTTTGGTTACGTTCTCCAGCTTGTACAGCAGTTGAGCTATCTTGTAAAAACTTTCCCAGACAGGTAGTGCTCTCTCCTCATAAAACCAAAAATAGAAAGCTTCTTCAAGTAAGGTAGCCATCTCCTTTTTGGTGATCGGCACCTCAACCACCTCAAACTGAAAGGGTGAGGGCTGTGTGGGGTTGAGGATGAGTAAGCATGAAGGCAGCAGCACGGTCACCTCGTGGCCGTGGACCACAAGCTCCTGGAGTATGTATTCCATGTTCAGCCAGTGGCTGTTGTCAGCTGGCCAGACCAACACCTTCCCGCCAGACCCCCAGTCCAACACAACCAACAGCCACAGCACTGCCACCTCCTTCCCCGCCATAGCCTGCCCTGTGCAGTGATGCCCCCGTGGCCTTCCTTCACGGGGAGCAGCGGCACTCCCAAGCTGAGCTGGGCATGCGTTACACTGCCTTGCTTTGGAAGGCAGGGACCCAAGGTAGCTAGTGTGAAATCCTGTCCTGGATAATGGCATGTTTTCCTGGGGAAAAAGGTGACTGGGACCAGCTGGCACCATCTGGTGGTAAATAGCTTGCTGAAGCTGGAAGATGTGCTTCCTCTGGAGCAGCAGGGAGACCTGTCAGCCCTGGGGGACTCAGTCCAGCAAGGATTGTGTCCTGTTGGTCATCCTGGCCCTCCTGCCTGTCTAACTACAGTCTCTATGTCATTTGTTTGGTAGAAGAGGTGACTTTTTCATTCTGCTGGCTCTTTGAAGCACAGCTGGGTATGCAGCGAAGCTATTCACCCACTGTGTGGGCAGCCTTTTGCTTTATAAAGCCACTGAGCGCCCATTCACAGGGTACTTGAGGTGGTGATCCAGGGCTGCAGCTAAAAAGCTGGGTCTGGAAGTGGAAGACTTGTTGCTTTCACTGTTTGTTTGTGGGTGGAGGATATGTTTTAAATAAAACTTGTCTTGTGCAGGGAGGATTGGTGTTATACGAGCAGTGACTTAAGTGAAGTCTCTATTACAGAGCCACAGTGCACTTCAGTGTTGCTACTGAGGGTGGCAGGGTTGGCTCGTAATTCACCAGCTTTCCCCTGGGAGTTGTGATACTCTGGATCAGGAAAACAGCTCTGTTCCTGGCTGCTTTCTGTGCAGACAGGCTTTGGAGGGGGAAATGTGTAAGCTGAGCTCCCTTGCTGAGGGCCCTATATGGTATGGAAGTTGTTTCAACCTCCACATTAGAAGTAATTATGGCAAAAGTCACATCCATCAATTGGAAGACCACTGATCCCTGTCTCAATGCAATGGCATAGGAGCACAGCACCCTGACAGGGGAGTGAGTGCAACTGGTGGACCGTGGTGGCTCATTCCCTTTTCCACATAGGGACATAATGACAAAGTTCTTGCTGACCTCTCTCAGTCCTTGACTTTGCCACCCTGCAAGGTTCCTAGCTCTGCAGGTCATAAGGTGGGAGGCTGTGTAATGAGAAGTGAAGTAGCAGAAGGCTTACCTAGAACCTTGCTGTAATAGATATCCCATTCTCCCCAGTAGCTCTGGAAAACGTAGTCTTGCAGGTGATAAGACACAATGTTTTTTATTCTCTCGCCAAAGGACATGCAGTCAGTGAGCTCGGACAGGGCTGCAGGTGCGTAGGATGGTGGGGCTGGGATCTTGCCACAGTGCCTCTCCACAGTGGAGGCCGGGGAGAAGCGCAGTGAGTAGATGAAGGGGATGGCCAGCTTGAGAGCCAGGAGGTCCCCACAGAGGGTCACTGGGTCTGACAGCAGCAGGTCATAGCTAGACCCCTGCAGGCGGGCCATCAGCTCTCGGTTGGTTAGCACCGCGTCACACATTAGCTTGTTCATCTGGTGCCAGTTTTTGGACAGTTTTCCCAGCTCCTTGTAAAACTGCCAGAAGGTCAAGGTGGTTGGCCTGTTATTCAGCCACAGTGCCACTACATCCTCAATCAGATTCTCAACGGTGTCTTTCTTGAAGGGCACATTATAGACCTCAAACTTCTCTGTGGCCTCAGCCCTGGGTTTAATGAAGAGGGAAGCGTTGGATGCCAGGATGGTAACGCTGTGCCCGCGGCGGATGAGCTCCTGTATAACTATCTTCACGTTCAGCCAGTGGCTGCCTTCCGTTGGCCAGACCAACACGTTCCCGCAGAAGACAGGCCCTAAAAGAGCGACCTGAAAAAGGAGCAGCTGGAGGTATTTCTTAGAGCCAGTTGCTTTTGTGGCCATGGCAGGGTTAAGGGCTAGATAGCCTGGGAGTTTTCCCTTCCAGCTGGGAGTGTTGCACCTCTGTGTTATATTTGCTGGCTCTTTACCAGCACTCTTAGCAAAAGCAAGAGCTTGTTGTTGCACAGATGGGACCTTTAAAACCCATATTTGGTCTCAGGCCTGAAAAGACAGAAAAGGATGTTTGGTGATTCACTTTTCCCTTTCTGCCCTACCCTGTTACTTTCCCCCCGAGGGAGCTCCTTTCCCTGGTTAGCAGGGTAGCAGCAAGCCCCGCTGCTGTCAAAGGTCTACCTTCAGGCTACTCCCTTTGCACAAGAAAAATTTCACCCTTTATTTTTTTATACCTTTTGTAGTTTTTCTGAGGAATCCTTACCATGAAATAAAAGCAAATAACAGGGGGTCTCTTCTAGCTGTGTAATTACTGTATCAGTATATGCTGGCAGATTTACTAGAAGTATTAGCAAGTAAGTAGCACTGCTGCCAACACTGGAGAAATACTGAGATTTGCTGGAAAATGTATGACACATCTGACTTTAAAATAGCTGTTTTCAGTTGCAACAGCTGTGGTATCTGTAATGTTTCCATGACTTACAGCAGCAAACCTACCTGTACTTCAAGATATTTCTCTTTATTCTGAGAGTTCCCCAGCTTTCTCCACCTTTCTTTCCAGAAGCAGCACAGGGGCTTACTTAGCCAACAGGCCACAGTGCTACAGGGAGTGCTTGCTTGAAGATATTGCTAGACCTGGGGCAAGAGCCCTAGCCAACACAAGGTGGAGGGACACCTATGGTGGGACTAGCAGCGGCAAATTATACTGCAGGCATCCTTAAGCCTCCTCAACCCTTCTACAGCCATGTCCCTGCTGTTAAATAATATGAATTACTGGCAGTCATGCCCCAGTCCCTGTGGAGAGCTGCTGCTTCTCCAGGCTTCACCATTAATTCAAGTTGGTGCATCTTTACAGAGGAAGAAACTCCAAATGAGCCAGTCCCATGGATGCCAGCTCTGATACTCAAACAAATCCATTGTGCTGCTCCCATGAACTAGCGGTGCCAGAGGCAGGCCAAGGAAGGAGAGGCCACAGGGCACATTTAAGTGACTGACTTGGAAGTTGCATCCCTTTTCATGGTGAGATGTTAGAACTGCTGATGTTTCCCAGGCTGAGAGAAGGCAGCATGTGGGTGATGATAATGCCAGTAATTTGTAGTTTGTTCTGATATGTGACAGGTGGTTTCTGCCTGCTCCCAGGCAACTGTTAATGCAGGGAGCTCATTGCTACTGTCTGGGGCACATCATCAATGGCCTGGTCATGTTGTGGCCTCAATCTAGGTGTCTAAACATGGGTCTGGGGTCCTCCTGGCATCTAAAGGTGCTTCTCAGAGCAAAATCCACATCTTCTGGGGAGGCTTTCACTTGGAAAGTTGGCGCTTTAACGTAAGGCACTATGTCCTGGAAGGAGCTCTTAACTACCAGGAGCCAAAATGACAACTAAAACCCATGCATATAACGATATGCTCAATCCAACACAATTTGGGGAACAAATGCCATGCAGCAAACAGCTCTTACCTAGTGGAGTCTTCCAAGGTATGTAAGCATCATGCTCTGAGTTGCAAAGGGCAATTTGCTACAGGGGTTTGCTTCTGTTTCTCGCTGCTCACCTCCTCTGTGCCTGGGCTGCTCTGGCAAGGCTGGGCGTCGGGCAAGAGAAGCTTAAGTAAGTTACCCTCTGAACTGGGCTTTCCAAAAGGAGGAAGTAATACAATATGGAATGATCACAAGGCATGTATTCTGGGATTATTCATTGCTTTGTTATGCACCAGTAATATAATAGTCAAGGTGGTCTTCCCTGTGATAGGGTATAGTATAATGTTATTACAGAGCCAGATTCTCAGAAGGTCTTTGCATCCTGTAGCTCAGAAAGATGGTGTCTAACTGCTAAAAAGATTTTTCACTCCCTTTAGGGTCACAGCTGGCAAAAAAAATTTGTTAAGTAACAGACTTGTTTATAAACTGTCCACAGGAACAAAGATAAAATCTTGTGGTTTGTTTGCAGAGTTTTTCAAAAGTTGGTATGTTACCTGTGCTGGGTGTATGGACCTTGATTCTGGAGATCTAGACAAGTTTTTAGTGACTTGAAAATATAGGAATCTAAAGATGCACCTCCACGGGTTTTAAATATTGTCCATAATATTCAGCCTGACTTTTTCTAAACCCTCAGAATTCAGGGCAATTAGCCAGCATGTTTCAACAGTAATTTGGCCTTGCAGCCAGGAGTTTCACTATGATCTCTCCATAGACCGCTGTATTCAGGATAATATCTTTTTTGGGGCTAATTTATCTTATTTAGGAAAGTCATGTAAGAAACTTAAAGCTTTTCAAGCAACTATTGAAAGGTCATGTTCATGTGGGCTAGGGCAGATGGGAGCTTGGGTTTTGTTTCTAACCCCTCAGTAGCTAATTCCTCCATAGCAAATGAGAGCTATTACTAGGGGAATAAGAGGGTTAAATTTGTCTTATTTCCATGGCCAGTTTTTAAAGACGATACTCAGATTACTCAATACAGAGAAGATAAGCATTTTGAGAGGATTAAAGGACAAAATGAGAGAAAAGCAGGGCTGAAGAAAATAGATGGTGTTAAGTGTCTGTATTTCACGCATCTAGCATTATTTAGTTGAAGTGGTGCAGACACTGATGCAACCTCCAGCCTTGTTAAATAATGACAGGCTTTTTGAGGCAAAGGTGAGTTGTGCAACAGTTAGGCAATACAAACTAGTGTTTTCCAAATACGGCTCTCTTCAATGGTTTGCTGAATGGGGGTTATGGTGTATATGGCACCTTTATTTCTAGAAAAACTTGATGCCAGCAAGCACCTCAAAAATTCAGTGCCAGGGTAGAAAAGGGAAGTCTTTGCCCTGAGAAGCACCAAATGACTCTGTGGGTTTCCTTTCACTTATTGCAATAAAGCAGCTTCTGGACTGAAAGCAGACTTGAAAATCTTGACTATCTTTTTTTTGGGGGGGGGGCAGGGAGCGGGAGGCTGGATGGGAAAAATATCGAGGTTGGCTCATCCCTGAGTACAGACAGAAGTGAATGGATTGAGCAATTTTGCAGAAGCACATGGAGTGGTTCATCTTGGGTACACTCGATGAGCATGTTCAGAACAACCAGGGGATCAGGCTCAGTCAGCATGGGTTCATGAAAAGCAGGTTCTGGTTGACCAAGCTGATCTCCTTCTATGACCAGGTGACCTGCCTAGTGGACGAGGGAAAGGCTGTGGATGTTATCTACCCGGACTTTAGTAAAGCCTTTGAC
>VZTL01066331.1:0-24017 GCA_013400535.1 Scopus umbretta | reverse complement strand
CTCTGAGAACAAGCACAACAATTCTGAGATCAAATGAATCAACATGTGACCAGTGACTATTAAACTAATATAATGAATGTTTATCACAAATTTGTTTGANATGCTCCCTCCCAGCTTCTTGTGCACCTCCTCACTGACAGAGCATGGGAAGCTGAAAAGTCCTTGACTAACTATAAGCACTGCCTAGCAACAACTAAAAACATCAGTGTGCTATCAATATTATTCTCATACTAAATCCAAAACACAGCACTATACCAGCTACTAAGAAGAAATTTAACTCTATCCCAGCTGAAACCAGGACATACAGTTCTGGAGGGGATGGACTCCTGTCCCCATGATGAGAGCCACCTCTGGAAAAACATGCATGTTCTATTGCCAGCTTTTCACTGGTGGTATAAACTAACAGAGCGCTAATAAATCAGGTAGTTTCAGGCAATAGAAATATTATGTCAAGTAAAAAGTAACACTGAATTTCTAAACCAGTGTGGTTTTGTTTATCCAAGGTGAAACTATTTTCCTTCTGCACCACTGATGATCTATTTTAGTTTCCTCTTTCCTGCTCCTAAATGTCTGTGTTTCAAGGAGTGGTTCTACAGAGACGGTTTGATTTTTAATAGATGGTCTGCTGATTTTTCTACTGAATGTGCTGCTGCTAGAAATATCTTCTTGCTTATAGTTCAAGGAAAGCTGGTACACAATACCCTGACTTCATTCTAAATCTGATTTCACACTCTCCAGTTCCTATTCATTGTTTTTTTCATTAACTTTAGATAAGACAGGAACACTACCTGGAGGCACAGTATTTTCCCCAAGATTTTTCCCTCTGGATGTAATTTACTAAATTTAATAAAAGCTAAATGTGAGAACAAATTATTGTATGTCTTTCTGTTATAGGGTCATCAGAAGTTTATTGGAATTTAGCTTCTCCCCATTGTGTGCTTCAGATGTACTTTTTCAAAATTTCTGTTCTCTCTTCATGATGCAGAGTGAGTCTGAACAGAACAGTGAAACTGTGGAGATGGACTTGAAAACTTCCCTTGAGGGATGTCAACATCAGGTAGTAAGGCTAAGTGTGTCCCCAGTGTTGCCAAGGAGTAGCTTAACAGCTACTTGTGCAGGAGGTTGATGCATGATGCATGTATGGCACTTCACAAAGATGGGAGAAGTTTGCTGCTCTACACAGGATGCTGTGGGCAAATGGACACATGGTGAATTTGCCCAGTGTGACTATTAAGGCAGTTCTCTATTGTGTAATATCCTTCTCCAAAGGAACACTCTCACAAGAACACATGGAGCAAATGTCACCAAGCTCCTTGTACACTTTGTTCCTTTTTGCCTTGCTCATATTAATTTTTCCTAAGATTCCTCCCAGTGACAGCCTGAAAGTCTGACTGGAAAGATACTGCCTGGGGCCATGCTTTGGGCTGGTGTTGCTCAAAGACCATCCTCTTCCTCATTTCCCCATCTTCAAAAGTGAATCTAGGCCATCTTGGATGCTTCTTGCAAAAAGTACCTTCATGCAAAAAGTTTATTTGAAAATACAGAGGAAAAAAACAATCACTAAATATCATATACAGCTTACTATCTGGATAATTGTGTCTATTTATGCAAGTCTCACAATACCTATCTATCTATCTGGTTATCTACCTTTCAAAAAGGAAATGCTGTCATGTACTTGTCCATCTTTGTCAAGGCTACCTTCTCTACTGTCCAGTAAGTACTGAAGACTCATGAAGAACCTCTTTGCTGTAGGAATCTCTCTATTTCACAGCCTCAGATAGTCTCAACACAATTGGCCCAAGTACATGAACAACAAAAGGGGTTTTGTTTGTTTGTTTTCGCTTTTAGAAGGCACCAGTGCTTCTTTTCTAACATGGTTGTTTTTGTGTCTGTCAATGTCTTAACAAAATGCACACTTTCTTTAGGAGGATTTTTGGTCAAATGCTGCAAAAAACTTTCATAGGAATAATTTGTTTATTTATACCAAGCACTTAGTATAAGGCCACCTGATGAAACCTGGTGGAAAGACTAGGTTTGTGTGATCCTGTTTTTATTAGATAGCTATTTAATTCTTCCTTTTTTTTTTTCTTATTTACAGTTGTATTATACCTGCAGTATTTATTTTCCTGGCTATTTGCTGAACACTTTTTTGCTGGCAGCCAAGGACTAGTGGATTATGGGAATACAGAAGTGGAGAAAACCTTCTGAAGATGACTGTAGGAACCAAATTGTAAATATTTTTTATCAACTGAACAATTTTCAAATTAAAAATAGTCTTTTTAGACTCTCTTTTTTTGCTGGGAAGCTGATGCAAAAGCTCCCTTCTCTGTTATTAAACCAAACTCACTCATGCTCATTTGTGCCAGTCCTGCCTTCAAGTATAGTTAAATGTTTCATACCTCTGTTTCCTGTCTCCTGATCTTCTTCCTAAGGAATAATCATATCTCCTCGCTAAGCTCTTAGTTTATCACCATGTGACAAATGCAGCTGCGTGTGAGCCCGATGCCAGAGACCTGCACCGATTACCTCTATCAGAGGGGGTTACTAGCCTGACCATGAGAGAGGTTAACACAACTCTACAGCTTCCAGTACTGTACAAACCTATACAGAAGTACCTATGAGCATATGGCACATTTTTCTGCTGGTTGGATGTCCCCTCAGACCGTTCAGAGGTTCAGCCATTTTCAGCTGGCAGCATCTCTGATTCCTGACTGCAATCCCATTGCTGAATGCTCATTCCCTGTCTTGTGAGTTCATATGGACTTTTCCTACTCTCTTGCGTTCAATGGCCTCATTAACTCTTATGCCTCATCAAAAGAAGTGAGAGCAAGTAAGAAGGAAGATCAGTGGATGGAGACATATTTGGCCTCATTGCCAGTTTATGCCAGGTTAAACTGACTGTGAAACTGTGACAGTAAGACTGAAATCAACTGAGACAGCTAAGCGGGTCTGATAGCAACCTGCTGCCATAATTATATTTTTTTTGTACAGCAATCCTGTTTCAGTGCACCAGAGCTTTGGGCTGCAGAATTCTTCTTTCTTGCCTCTGTAGAAAGAAGTAGCTGAAGCCAATATTCAATTTTTTCATTGGGCAGTAGTGACAAGAGTGGCTCATTGTAACCTCCTAAACAAGAAGTATGTGTTTGTTGTTCTCTTTTGGTTTTTCCAGGTGGAAAAATATGATTTTTAGGTAATTTAGATGTATCTGATTTTACCTGTCAATTCATTGTTCTCTTCTACTTAGCCAAAAGTGAAAATGAATAACATATTTTAAGCCAGGTTTCAATACTCTATTGCTAGGGATTTCAGGTCCAGGGGAGCCTAAAATCAGCAAAAATTAATCAGATCTGGAAAATAGGATTGAACACTTATTTGGAAAGAATTTCTGGTTTATTTTATTCCACTAGCTAGATGTTTTTCTAGTTTATTTCTGTCTGCATTAAAAGAAGTTGAAAAATGAATATATTCTGGTCTGGGCTGTGTAAAAGCTAACTGAAATATCTTGCTTATTAATTTTTTGGGACTACAGTTCTGAACAGTAGTAAAATATACAATAAAGAGCAGAAAGAGAAAAGGGTCAAGACGCTACCAGTCTCCCAGTTTGGTCACACACTTTCTGAAAGACCTTGTCACTGTTTTTCATTTCCTTGCTTTAGCTTCCTACCTGTTAAGTTACAATATTAAGACTTTTGACTGCAATTGTTCATTCAGGATTGCCTTTCAAAAGAACTGTAGTTGTGAAGTTCTGGTCTTACAACTCATGAAATGTAAAAAATCATAGTTAAAAAAACTTCATGTGGAAATAGGATTTCTCATTCGATCCCTATCTGTCTGTCCAACAGAGAAGTGAAAAAAGCAATTCCTTGTCAAAGACTTGAGACACAGGTTGCCACACTATTTCTCAACAAGCAGGTTTGTGAAATTTTATAGCTGTCTTGATTTGGTAAGGAAAAAAATAAGTAAGTTGTATAATTCTGATTGAAGCCAAACTTGCCGCTACCATGAAGAGGCTGTTTGTTTGCTGCAGTCATCCACCTGAATAATAGCTAAACTAATGCTACTTTTTTCCTTCATGTTGGAAAGAGGACTGAATTACACAAGTGAAAAACGTGTTAGTTTTTTTTTTAAGCTTATTGTAAAATATTCCATCTCAGCTGAAAAACAACAAAAAAAGAACTTTACAGAGCATTTCTCTCCTCTTTTCCACAAGATAAAAGGCCTTAAGGACTTTGTGTTGGTACTTTCCATTAAGATGACAATTGATATAATTTGCTTATTTAGCAAGACTCAAGGGAAGGCACAGTACTGTATTTTCTGTAGCACACTAGAACATCAGTGAGATTGTGATAATTTCAATGAGATAAAGTGAGTCTAGTGGATAGTGTAAATTGTATGGGTTCGTTTAAACTCTTTAGGGGTGACAGTTTATTATTTTTGTTGATTATTCAGATTGTTCTCTACTTTCTTTATGTCCATTGAGCCTTCATGTAAAACCTGGTATGCTGGTGTTCATTTTTACATTCTTATTACTGCCTTGGTATTTTTTTTCAGTGTAGCTGCTATATTATAATAAAGTAGGACAGCTATGTCATAAATTAATATATCTAATTATTAGAATATTATCTTGGGCAGTAGGGTGTCTTTGCTATTATACTACAAATCTGATTACAGAATGGCACTACTAAAATTTTCAAGACAAAGAATGTAGAGTTTGATAATGAAATATAATAGTAATAAAATAATAATCTTTGCTGACTTTATAGTCCTTCACTATATGAAGGCTCTTTAGAAATTATAGGGGAAATTACCTGTCTTTGTAGAGTAACCAATAAAGGAGAAGCTTCAAGATATTGTTTTGTTAGTTTCCTGACTAAGCAAATGCCTCAACTACCTATGTGTATTTAGTTTAGCTTTTACTTTCAAAATAAAATAAAATCTACCAGCCTTATTAAATATATATATAGCTATAATTAAAAAAAATTAAAAAAGAAAAACTGAACTGCCAGCTGAACTTGAGCTGCTGGAGTCCTGTCCTCACCCTCCAATGCATGTCCATGATATTGTACCAGCATGTCTTCTCATGAAACTGGACTTGTTCAAGAAGAAATTGATTTAGCTGTATTTATGTTTTAGCCAGATAATTTGTTTTAAATATCTGATCATCCCACCACATGTGTGGCAACTTTCCTCTGAGAGGGTGGGACTCTAGTCCCATTGTGTTTAATCCTTCTTAAGTTATACTGCAACTGCAGTTTCACGGTGAAATACAAAACACAGACTATTCAAGAAAATTGTTAGTTTTCATAATAAGTATAGTTCTAGTGTTCTCACTCACAAAAGTTAGCTGTGTGAAAAAGAAACAAGGATCACCAAATGAGAAGATGAGAAGTGGTTAACTAAATAGTAATGGATAAAATCATGACTTTTCTCGAGTAGCTATTGCTTCAATAGAAATGACAATATCTCAGTTTCTGAACTTGTCATACCTATGTAAATATTTGTCAGAAAAATTGTAGGCAGAACAAATAAACATGCATTTTTTAAAGTTTGAAGGAGAATAAATTAATGTTTTGATACTATGTGATCTAGATTGATTGTATGAGTGGCTTTTGAACAGCAGTTGCACCTAAAAAATTAGCTTAAGTGAGAAAACACTTTCCTGGTGATACATGCAATTTCCAAAGAAAACTCCATCGGAGCAGTTCTCAGCTATTTTTATAGTACCAATTTAACATGCAGGATACTTGCACAGAACTAAGACTTCTGACAAGTTTTACAGTTTTGCAAAAGTAGCTGTCATCCAGAAGCATTTAGGGCCAGATTTTCAGATGGAAGTTTCCCATTGCATGTAACACCTTGTGATATATAACAGCATACTTTTGATCAGGATACATCCTGATGTGTGATGGAGATACAGGATGCATTTCCAGGTCCTATTTTTAAGGGTGGTTGTGGTCTACCTGTGCCACTCCTGGGGACAGCACATAGTAACTTGCTAGGCAAAGCTGTTCCTTTTCAGAGATGTTTTATGCAGCCCATTACAACTTATCTTCAATAGAGGATAGCTCCATAGCAACATTTATTACTTGCATTTATGTATACAGGTATGTATACATGTGCATGAACACTTTAGTGTGATTCTTTTCTTTCCTTTGAAGCTCTTTGGCCACATGTTCTTTACACATTAGAACCTGGTGTTACAGTTTAAGTTATAGTTTGTTGTCTACATGCTTTTATATGGAAATATGACTAATCAGATAGACTCATGTCTGCAGGTATCTTTACCACATTTTTTTTTTCTTTCTCCACTTTAAGGATAAATGGAAGAAGGGATAAGAGCTGATTCAGCTTTATTTAGCTTTTCCTATTTTTTTTTCCTTATTCTTCTTTAGAAAAATAGGAAATGATGTGTCTGTGGTCTGAAACAAATAGGACTAAATACTATTGTGTTATACATCTCTTAGCATCTTCATATATTGCTTTATTCACCACAGGTATGGAAACTATATTATTATAACATGTTGTCATTTCAAAATGTGGCCAAGCATCACNCTGGAGGTATTTGAAAGACATGTAAATGTGGTGCTTGGAGACATCATTTAGCAGGCATGGAGATATTGGGTTGATGGTTGGACTAGATGATCTTAGAGGTCTTTTCCAACCTCAATGATTCTATTCTATTCTATTCCATATTGTGAGATGGAGATAGACAATTGTTTCTACATGTTGATTGTGAAATACTGTTAGGAGAAGCTTTTATTCCTAACACAGCTAGAACTATTTTGTTTTCCACAACTTTCCAAAGGCAAACTGTTGTTATCATCAGAAACCATGAGTTGAGATGGCACATTAAGAACTGTGACTTTATACTTTAATGACTTTTTAATTACAAAGATTTTTCCTATTTGTTCTGTATGTTTTCTGTAAGGTCCAATTTTCTCTAGCCTGTTCTGTTGACTTAATATTTCATCTGTGATATATTTTGTTGGGAATTTTTAAGAATTAAACTCAAATTTCTCCCTGTGACTAAGGTGTCTGGTAGCACTTTGAGATTTAAGAATCCTGACCACTCAAGAAACTGACTTTGTCTCTGCAGCATCACATGGTTGTTATGGGAACCACAGTTCTAAACTTACTGATTTTTCACTATCAGTGGTACATCACATTCCAAACCACTCTCTTTTTGCAGTAGCTTGATCTTGGTTTAATACAAAAAGAAGTAAGGAGGAAATAAGATACACCTGGGTCTTTTTGTTTTTACAACGACACTTGTTAGAATACCTCATTAGCATTCTGTGTTCTTTCCTATCATGGTATGTTCTGCCCTGGAGTATTTGAGAGTTAAGCTGAAATGACCAAGATAGCTGGTAGAAAGCAAAATTTGAAGGTAGAGTTTCTGTGGGAGGTGGAAAGACCTAGAAATTTGCAGCTGAAAGCAAACTGAAAGGAATATCTAATAAATTTTCCTGCTCTAAAGCAGTCAAAATGTGCCTAAGGATAAGGTTTTCTCAATGTAATGTATTACAATGTTTTTCTTTTCCAAAGGTTAAAATGTTTTTTCCACATCATCTAATTTAAACTGCTCTTATGTTTAATCAAGTGTGATCTCATTGGTCATTAAAGGTACAACAATACTTCTACTTTCTCTTCTTGTAGCAAATGTATTTGAAGACTGTTCTGTATACAGCCTCTATCTTCTCTCTGTCCTTTTTTTTTCCCCTAAAACAAATCAGAATTTTTTGTAGTCTTTCTTACAAGATCTCTTTCCAAAAATGCTTATAGTTGTATCCCCTGCATTTTCTCCCAGCTGCGTATATCCTTACTGAAATGTAATACCCCAAACTGGACACAGATATTTGCTGAAAACTTGTGCTTCATGAATAAAGTAAATTATTTCCTATATATATGAGTGACAGTTCTGAAAATCAATATCAACCACTGTTTTGCAAAAACATTCTATTATATTAATTGTTGCCATTCAGTAGCAATTTCTTATGCTACATTTACATGTTTACTTTTCAACTTCCCCTGTTCCCAAGGGCTTGATTTTATATACATATTATGATGTTGCTTGCCAGCTTGTTCTCTTCTGGCTGTCCTTAGCTCAGCTAGTGCAAAGCAGCATGAAGAAGTAAATCAGGCAGGACTGACTTGACTGCGGTGAGGTCCCTCCCCACAAGAATCCCATACACCTTGCTGAAATCTTCCTTTGCCATTTTGTTGCAATAGTAAATGCAATAGTGATGTAATGCAGAGCTAACATGATGTAAAAAATTGCTCTGTCTGACAATTTTCTATAGCTTTTCATTTGTGCGCTTGCTTGTATAACTTTTATAATTTTTATAGTGTTGAAATGCATTACTATTTACCACTACAAATTTTCAGTTGTGGTCTTCACCGACTGAGAAGTCTTAGAGCTGTCACTGAAGTCAGGAGACTGATTCTGATTTTAAAACCAGTCTTGCCAAAATTATTACTTTTAATCCAAATCAGTTCACTATGCAGTCCTACACCTACCTCTGAAACACAAATAGAGGAACAACACAGGCTGAAGCAAGCAACCAGAGTTTTAGTAATTGCTTAAACTGGCACTGACATAAATCTGGGCAGCTAAGCCTGAATGTAATAACTCGGTGCCTGCCTTCATTGGTCTTGGAATGAAGAAATTTTTCTGAAACCAATACATTTTCAAGATCTTCCCTGTTCTACTGGTCATTCTCCAGAGGGATCTGGCTATCAAAGTCACACACGAGGAAAAGCCAAGCTCTGTTCTGCTTTTATTAAATCACTGCATAATGTTTAGTTTAATAAACAGTATATTTTGTAGTTTCTTGTTTAGAAAGTCCTTTCAATATGGACTGATGGAACTGCAAGAACAGTTTCCATTACCAGATGAAAGGAAAAAACATTCTTCTTCATATCATCCTCTATTAGCCACTCTTAGAAAAGAGGATGGATAAATCTTTGATGCTATTTAAGGCTCTACAAGGAAAAAACATAAAAGTCTTGCTGAAAAGATCTCTTAAGAGTGACCTATCAGGTTAAATTAGTGCCAAAGGAAAGTGGATTTATTTATATAAATAACGGGCAGTGTAAAAAAGGAGCAAGTGAGTCCACTTGCCACAGGCAACACACCTCTAACTTTTATTGTAATATTTATGGATTGGCTAGCTTCTGAAAATCAATTAATTATTATCAGTACTTCTGAAAATTATTTAGAATGCATACAATCATGACTTACTCTCCACAGACTAAAAAGGCACTTCTTTTTCAAAATTGCCTGTGTATCAAAGCAAAGATAGTAGACTCTGAAGCAATCCTATATCCATTTCAAACAGGTGGGGTGAAATACAATTATATTTGGGGAAGGAGGCTTGGCTATTGCCAAGTGCAATAGAATACTTTATTGAAGGCTGATATAAAGTGATGGAGACTAAATACCATCACAAATGCCCATGGAAGAAATGCAATTCATGTAGGCATTGCCACCTATTGACTAAAATATACAACAGCAAGAAAGGCAATTTTATCCAGAAGATAAGAGGTACTAGGCAGCAGCAAGAGATACAAAATGTTAATTTCAGATACTCAAAGACTGTGTCCTGTCAAGTGTCATTTGCTGTTTATCCATGATTTTAATAGGAATACAGCCCAAGTTCTGATGCTGGCTAAGAGTAGGGTTGTTTTTTGTTGTGGGTTTCTGGGGTTTTTTTGTTAGCGTTTAATCTATTAGATTACTTGTAGACCAGACAACCCAGAGAATTGCTCCCAAGATAATGGAAGCTATTGACTCTAGGCTGTTTGATCTGACCTACTTAAAGGTCAGTAGAACAGTGACAGATAGTAGTTAGTTATGACAGCTTAGCAAACTGTACCGAATACTTTGATAATGTCCTTGTAGCAGGCATGTATTAAGATCCTAAGAGTTCATAATCACATTGTTTGAAATATCAGCCCAAGAAATGGAGATATGGAATTGTGGACTGAAGCAAAGTGACCTGTTACCTTGACTCTCTTTTGAATCCTAGATGTAAGATAGACAGTGATTGCCTGTTACTGTTTAAAAAATAACCAACAAAACAACCAACCACACCCCAAACAAGAAAAAAAAAATACTCTTGTGATATTTTTCTACTGTAGAAGTGGAGTTCTGATGTTATGAAATAGTATTTATTTATCATATATTTTTCCTTTATTTCTTATAAACAGATAAATTTCATTTCATCCTTACATTTACATCTTTACTGACCACTACTAAAGAGACAGCAGTTTTATCTAATTAGCACTTACTGTAGAAACTGCTGAATTAATTTTAGTTTGAATGCCCATATTCTGTTTTAAAATATAAAATTTTATGGTGCTAAAATGAGAAACTACTAAATTAAAGTTTATCTTTATAGTTTATCTACATCTATATCTAGTTTATCTATACCTATATCTAAAGTTTATCTTATAAGTCCTTGACACCGGAGCAACAGTTTTTCTTCACCAGTGTATTGGATTTGCACGGCAAGGTTTTGGAAGCAGGGGGGGCTACAGAGATGGCTGCTGTGAGAAGCTGCTAGAAGTTTCCCCTATGTCTAATAGAGCCAATGCCAGCCGGCTCCAAGACAGACCCACTGCTGGCCAAGGCTGAGCCAATCACCGATGGTGGTAGTGCATCTAGGATAACATATTTAAAAAAGGAGAAAAAAAAAACCCTGTGCAACTGCAGCTGGGGAGAGGAGTGAGAATATGTGAAAGAAGCAGCTCTGCAGACATCGAAGTCAGTGAAGAAGGAAGAGGAGGAGGCGCTCCAGACCAGAGCAGAGATTCTCCTGCAGCCTGTGGTGAAGACCATGGTGAGGCAGGCTGTTCCCCTGCAGACCATGGAGGTTAATGGTAGAGCAGATATCCACCTGNTCAGTGCAGGTAAAAATGTGAAGAGGTGTTGATTACTTTTTTCTTTGTGATAGATTTTAGTTCTGTGGAGGCAGACTTCTTCCTGCAGTCAGGCAATGGCCCATGTGAGAGATAATTTACTGAGCAAGAATCAAACTCCGCTTATTTTGTACCTACTCTAACAATGTTCAGGGTGGAATGTAGCCTAAAGAAGCACAAGGCAAGTGGAGAATTTGAATAGACATGTGGAAAGAGAAAGAGCAATTGCACAAAGTATGCATTGAACAGAGTGTGCCTTCAGAAAAGATGCATTCTAAATGAACTTTGTAAAAATACAGTAATTTATGCCTTGTCCCCCTAGAAATCTTTCTACAAAAATGTTTTACAAAACATAAAGTTGTTCTGGTTTCAGCTGAATTCAGAGTTCATTTTCTTCCTAGTAGCTGGCATAGTGCTGTGTTTTGGATTTAGGATTAGGATAATGCTGATTACACACTGATGGTTTAGTTGTTGCTCAGTAGTGCTTACACTAGTCAAGGACTTTTCAGCTTCCCATGCTCTGCCAGGGGCACAAGAAGCTGGGAGGGGGCACAGCCAGGACAGCTGACCCCACCTGGCCACAGGACTATTCCATACCACATGGCATGACACTCCGTGTAGAAACTGAGGGGAGTTGGCTGGGGGGCAGCGATCGCTGCTCGGGGCCTGGCTGGGCATTAGTCAGTGGGTGGTGAGCAATTGCATTGTGCATCACTTCCTTTATCATTATTATTGTTGTTGTTGTTATTATTGTTGTTGTTGTTGTTGTTATTATTGTTGTTATTGTTGTTGTTGTTATTATTATTATTTTATTTTCTCTTTCTCTGCTGTCCTATTAAACTGCCTTTATCTCAACCCACGGGTTCTTTTTGTTTTTTTTTTTCCCTGATTCTCTCCCCCATCTCACCGGGATGGGGTAAAGTGAGCGAGCAGCTGTGTGGTGTTTAGTTGCCAATTGGGGTTAAACCACAAGAAAAGTCTATTTTTTTTTTTCCACTCAAAGAAGTGCACATTTTCTTAAAGTCTTCAAATTTTGAAATATTTTTCATTTTCAAACAAACAAACAGAACTTTTTTTTGTTTTATTTTTTTAGTCACAGGTTAATTGGATGTGGGAAAGAACTTACTTTTCCTGGTTTAAATTTATGTCAAATATTGGCTATCATCCTGATTGCCTGACAGAACTTACTTTATCAGTGATATACCCTAAAGAATGAGGAAATGGCTTTTATTTCATAAGAAAGGGGAAAAGCCAAAAAAAAAAGAAAGAACATATTGCAGTTAAAGTCTTGCAAACATTTAAGTTTTTTTCTCACATTGGACATGTCCTCTAAGCCCTTTGAAAAACAAAGCCTAAATGTCAATATATATAAACGGCAAAAGTAATCACTACAAAAAGCATGGTCAAATATGAAGTAAGCAAATTCACTTCATACAAGAGAGAGAGTGAGAGAGGGCAAGACCCTTCTTAATAAATGTTTGCTTGTCATAGTAATTATATAACTTTTTTCTTTTTCTTAAAGCTAGATTAAATGTACCACTTGGATGGACATTGTTAACAAAACAAATAGAAAAGCTTTCAAATGATATGTTCAAATTAAAAATGAAAGTGTATTTTACATTACTACAGTACTAATAATATCTATTTATTATGGTAATAATTATTTTCTTCCTTATTGAATAATCACTTCCATTTAAAACTTTAAAAGTCCAATTGTCTGTAATTAATGATAACATTCCAAATGTACTATGTCATAATACATTATTTCTTCATAAGCTTCCTCAGTCTTAGTTGTGTCCTTAATACTGAACATATAAGTGTTACAAGACTAGTGTTTTTTGAGTGAATTATAAAGTAGAAGGAACTGAAAAATCATGTTTTGTAAAAAAATTATGCAATATTTTCTTTCTAATTGGTCTCCTTTTTTTAATTGGTTATCATCTAAACACATTTTTCCAGGTATAGATAAGCTTTTTCACCACTTCTGGGTTTACAATGTCCTTTTCTTAGTTTCTGGTTTACAAAAATATAAAAGGGAGGGGTTTTTCTTTGCATGAACCATGTATTTCTCTTCCGTGGAGAATGGCCTTGAAAAGCAATGTCTTTTTTCCCAATGAATTACAGATCACAGTGTCAGGATTCTCTAAAAACCTCATGTGGAGAACCATGTGGACAGCATTGACAGCTCTAGTATGTTATTGGACTGCCAGCTGCCAGCTCTTCGTGCCTTTCTTGCTGGCATGTTGTTTTGCTCTCAGCAGGAAAGGACTTGAAGCAAGAAGCAAAGAGGTGTTTCAGCCATGGTTTTTGAATTCATTCTAATTGCTTTTTTTGTTCCTTATGTTAGATTTTTTTACTAGCTCACTTCTGGCAGAACACTATAATTAGTGGCAACTGTCTTCTGACTTTGTTCATTCTGTTGATATTATACTGGTTTTTGTAATACTTGCTTTTAAGCTAGATGCAATAAGATGGCAGCATTTTAGGGTACAAATGGGCCTTGACAATGTACTTGCGATTTCATTGAGTTTAACCTTCTTCATAGGATATGTTTTGATGAATTTTATTCATAGATAAATCCAGTTTATCATTTCCGTCTTTCTGGAAATTTTTGTTGCAGATAATATTTGTTAATATGACCAATCCAAACCTTGGAAACTGCAAAATTGGGGATTTCCAAAGAAGTGGCCATTCTGATGTAGAATTTCACATGGAATTTAAATAGCGCTTTTTTTTTATAGCTTTATTTATAAATTATGAGATGTATTTGTATGAAACAAATACAAGTAAAAAGTCGTATCATCAATATGTCACAAAAAAATACTTTGTCCAGTATTAATTTATGTTATCAGTTTACACCAGAGAGTAGAATTACAGTGACTAATAACACTGTGCCACTTGTGCCAAGAGAGGAAAAGTTATACAAGTATTATAAAAATATATAAAGCCACTTAATATAAAAAAAAAAATTCCTTGTGGGAAGAGGGAAGAATCCCAAGAGGTTCTGATATAAAATTCTTATTGTAATTAAAAAAACACTAAGCATAGATACACATGAAGGCTAAAAAACCCTTGTTAGCTATTTATGTGTACGTATTCCAGCAACAATGTATCTATCTCCTTAAATATCCAGAAGCACAGAATAGTTTAAAAGAGAGGAACATGTGACTAAAAAGTGACACAACTGACAGTGACAAAAACACCTTGTTATTTTATCCTCCTCCTCTTGATGTCTGGGGAGTTCCTATCTGTTGTGATCATTTGAGTCAGCTGTGCACATCTGAATTACAAATTTGGATTTGCACTTCCGAATCCCAGGTAACAGTTACGGAGATCCCCATATAATATCCCTTCCAGCATGTATTACAAGGCTGAGTGCCAGATCTTTGCGCTACTGCATGAGCTGGCTCAGGCCAAGTCCGAGATTATGCTTTTGGTGCGAGAGCACAGAGCACCGTGTTGCTGCAGGAGGACGGGCGACACCTGCTTCAGATGAGCCCCTTGCTTCTGCTCATTCAACATTTCTGAGCACACTTGAATCATCCCAATGAGATTTGTACTGGTGCAGAGCTTTGCATCATGTAGCAGTGGCTGAAATACAAGTTGTTGGTTTGGTTTTTTTTTTTCTGGGCTCCCTATACAGTCAGTAGAAACCACAGAATGTGTAATGTTAGTGATGTGAAAATCTTCCTATCTGTATATTTTTATTCAACTGCAAACTAATTTTTTAAGGAAACTCAGGGCAAATGTTTATTAAATATTCTGACAGTTTATCATAACGGTGGGCCTTTGCCAAATATTCTAGGCTGAGATTTCAGAGAAATAATAAAATAAAATAAAGCAAGCCTGGTGGTATACAGAATAGGGAAGGACAGATAAGTGTCTTTAACTAAATTGTGTATTTTCTATGTTGGTAAAACTGATTGGCTTTGACAAAACTTTCCAGAACTTGACTACCTCATATTTTAGCTATGATGGCTCTCTGGAGAAGTAAATTATAAACCAGAGTACCTTCATATTTGTATATCAGAAGTAAGATGCTCTTCGGTAACTGGAGAGCATCGACAAAGGGAGGGGAACAAACCCAGTCTAAAAATCTGGACTTGGTGGACAGTCTTTGGATAAGAATGACGTTTATTTTGTACTCAGGACATTTGCTGGTTAATTTTTTTTTGTATAAAGCAGTGTGTATTTAAGCCTGAATCACTTTTTTTCTTCTTAATCTCTAACGGTTATTCATATAATCCTGACTCTGAATCATTGGCTTATATTAGGGTTTAAAATTGTTGTAAATTGCAGTTAAATTATTATGTGCTTTTGTGAACAATGATTACCCTGAACACTCTGTGCTCTTTCTTTAACCTAATAAATTTTTAATCAGAAGAGGTAAAATCTTTATCTCACATACAATGTGTAACTACTCTGGAAATAAAACATTTAAGAAAAGCTGAAAATCTTTCTGCAGTCCTTTTTAAAATAAATGGAAGCCACAACTGATGTTGGTGAATATGGACCAGATATTCTGTGAAGTTATTACCCAAATTAGGCAATGCAGGAAGCTTCGCTAGAAATACATCAGCTGAGTGCATATCTGAATTTTGCAGTTCAGCCCTCCCAATGTGAGAGTAGTTCTGGGCACGTAGCAATAGGCGTTGAGGAAACATTGCAAGACTTTTGAAGGTTAAATGGTAAAGGAGTGAGACAAGGTTTAAGCTAGCTCATTACCTGTCGTTTCATCTACCTGTTCTTTCAGTATGACATATTTGTATTTAAAGGCAATAATACTAGTCATCTTAGCCCTCAAGCTTTATAGTTTGAAGTGCTTTATATCAATATATGATATTGCTCTTATATGAAACCTACTGTAATGTGATATGTCCAGGTACATTCATATTATAAGGAATTAATATTATAAGGAATGTTTCACCGATAATGTGTCATGCTGATAAGAAGACAAGAAGGAAGAGACATGTGGAAGATGTGAAGATATAGTAAAAGGAGAATGAAAAGAGAGAAAAGATCAAAACTTAAGAGCCCTGTGGGCAAATACATTTCACTGTAGTTAATGCAGACTAGGTTTCATTGCTTCTGTATTTGACTGACCACTTGTCATCCTTCTTGACCTTTTGGTTTGCATGTTGTGAATAATATTTAGACTTCTATGCTAAGAAATATATGAACTTGAAAAATCAGCTTTCTCTTATCAGTATCTAGTAGGTGGTTTTAATCTTGCTCTTGAACAGAAATTTGAGATATCTGAAGTACTTAAATGTTTTTAATATTTCAAATTGAATTGGTTTTATTACATCATGGCTTCCTTCAACAAATGGAAGTGGGTGACTGTGAGAGAATTATTTACTGACAATTACAAGGTCTGAGTGGCATTACTGGGTAACCCACAGAGCTAGTGAAGTCCCCAAAGTAGGAGAACATTATATTAAAATTGGCATCTGCCTGCACTGGATTTGTTTTGTTCTACCCTTCACATTAAAAATACAAAAGCACAGATGAATCCAATGAATTAAAAATGAGCTGCTCATTTGGAGTCAGAATGCAGGTCCAATAGGTAATAAATTTCAAGAATAATTAGATGAAATTTTGTTCCAGTTTAAAACCTTAAGAAAATATTTCATGTTTATGTTTATATGGCATCTTAACTCTAGCTGCTGTCAGATTAATCCACAAAGCATTTTCTTAGAGAGAAAACAAAAAAACTGGTTGCTTATAGAAATGTTTTTTACTTTTCTATTAATTTTTCGAGTTATTGTTTTAGTTGTGTCGGTGATATTACCATAATGAATGATTTATCATCAGCAATGGAAGCTTATGCATGCAAAATCTGATTGTCAGGTACAGGAAGGAAAACCATCATTTAAGAGTTTAACTATTTTTTCTGGATTAATTCTTAGTTACAAATTTTAGCAACCTATAAAATTGGAATTATACTATCTCCTCCAAAAAAAGCAAACACCCCCTCAAAAAAAAAAACAAAGCCCTAACCAAGGCCCACACCAACCACCTCCCAAAAAACAGAGCCTGTCTTGATTTCTGAGGTCCGGACAGTGGCAGTTCCATTTACCTGTTTTATTCTCTCTGCTCCTAAGAGATAAGGAATCAGCATGCAAAGGTGAGATTAAGCAGATGCAGTCAAAAGGGTTATAGTGTCAGCTTGTTAATGCATTGACTATAGTTTGTTGAGGTGTACTCTTGACCAAGGAAAATGCACAGCACTCAACACATCTGACCAGTCTAGAACAAGTATGAGCAAGCTATGCCTTATGATTTAACAGATAGTCCTGTTAGCAACACTGAACCTAACCCTGAACCATCTATACGGTTTTGTCAGATGCTTTGTTCATATTTCTGGGGCTTAAGCACAAGATATAATGTCATTGAGGTATAAAGGAAAGATAGTACCATAGTAGAATATTCTAAGAGTAAGAGCTATTGAAAATTAGATTGTACTTGAAGGAATAGCATTTACAAATCCAAAACTGTTTTAGGTTTTTTAGCTACTGTTTGAGTATAAAGCTGAGTAAAGACTAAACTTTAGTTCTCATGTGACAACTAAAAATTCAGAAACTATGTTTAAAATAGGAGGAATCCTATGGGTTTATAGGATTGCTCCTCTTTTATCCCATCTAAAACTAGACTTTCATAAGCTGAATATAACCTCGGATCAAATTTATACTATAAGGACATTTGGATGACAATTCCTCTTCTCTCTTTGAAATTGTATTATTTCAACATGAGGTGTTTGTTCTGGACTGAAAGCAAAACTTAAACTGTCAATTAGTTTACCCATATCTACTTTTTCTTTTTTTTTCTTTTTTTTTTTTTTTTTTTTTTTTTTTTTTTTTTTTTCCCCCTGAAGGTCAACTGTTTCATTAAAGAAGGCACGGAAGTAAGAAATGTACCATCATTACAGATGAGACATTAAATTCTTAAGCCAGATAGTAAAGGTAGATAACTTCTATAAAGAGAAGGAAACATGCTGAGTTTTTGTCACCAAGTCTGAGGTTTTTCCATTGATTTCCTGGTTTTGGAAGCTTTGCTTGTGTATTAAAACTTGTATATTTTTGTCTGGGTATTTTCTCCTGATATATTCTAGAAAGTCAGATAAGATGGAAATAATCAGTATTTAGAGATACTGAAATTATGCATTTGCCAGTTAATACCTGAGGAGAACTCTTCTTGGTTTTATGTATATAATTCTGAAGTTATGTCTTGCACGCTAAAATTATTGCTTTTGAATCATGTTCCCTTTGACTTGGAAAAGTCAAAAGTTAAACAGAGAAAGACTCATAGATAAATTCTAGCAGAATCAATTGTAAAGTTGAATTCAAGCAAACACAGAGTCTGTGATTCAATAAAAAATGTGTATATATTTTATTGACTTGGAACATTAACTTTGGCAGGGAAAAAATTGAAACTTGAGTTTTGAATTCTGTAGACAATATCCTCTTAGGGGTGTCATAAATATAAGGCAGAGGAAGGAAGCAAAACTTTTTACTGTAGAAAGCAGACAAATAAATGTGGAGCACAATAATTGCATTTAAAATACTGAGTGGGGAATGAAAGCTACACTGAAACTCATAACTGAAGAAATGGGAATTATGGTGGATTCTTTATCTCTGGAGATTTTTTTAATTAAGACTGATTTAAAAGATGTTATTATTCAAAAAAGAAGCTGCGCATAATCATTATGGGCTTCATAGCTGCAGACAGTCTAGATGATTATAACTGCCCCTTCTGGTTTTAAAGTCTGTTCTCATGAGCAAAGAAAAGAATTTTCAAAGGTGTGAAACTCACTTATTGTCATTTATCTGTATAAAAAATGCCAAAGGGATTCATTGAGGCTAAAAATTTAGATTAAAATTAAAAAAAAAAAAGAGATTTAACATTTATATGAATCTCAGAAGCATCAAGAATTATACTGAAAGTTAATAATAAGAAGGAAATGTTAAGCCTTAGAAACACATTTACATATTGAAATGTAACTCTGTGTGCTCAGGATAAGAATAAATTTAGACAGCTAAATATATTTATCCTTTGCCTTGAAAAGTAGCCAAAGAACAGTGACTGGTAAGCTCTAGGAATACATATATGTATATATGTGTTCACATAAGAAAAGAAGACACTGTACTCTAAGGACATTGCAGAATTCTTAAAGATATTTCTTTTCTTTTCTTTTTTTTACTAAATTTAGAGCTAGACACTGTCAATGACAAGATCCTAGCTTTGATTAACCTTAAATCTTTTCTAGCCAATTCATATTTTCTTATGACAAAGTTGTTCCATTCATCACATTACAAATGCAGCAACTGTTGCCTAACCCCAAGTCCTATGATTTTAGTCAAACTGATTAGAGTCTAATAATAAATCAGTCTGATAGGAGAAAATATTTAATTTGCAAAAAAAAAAAAAAATTCATTTATAAAGGTTGTGAACCTCTTTAGCCCAACTTACATGACAGCATATTAAAAGCCTTAAATAAAAGGATGAAGAAGTAGATATTGTTTTTTTTAAAAAAAGAGCTACAGGTATTTTACAGTCATTTATACTCTTGTTTCCAAAATGATTCATAACAAATCAGAAAACAATTTTAAATGTTACTTGTGAAAGCAGTTCAGATATGTTTACTTTTTACTTGAAAGAGCCACCAATGAAAAACAAGTTACAAGCTCTAAAAAGCTCTGTGGTATTGCTGCAGTACTCCAAGACAGCCAGAGCTCTGATATATGTCTACCTCTTTGAGGAAGAACTCCTGACACAGAGAACAATGAATGACCTTTAGGAAAGATGGAAGAAAAATAAAAAGATTTCAAACCACATCTATTCCCTGTATAGCGTGTCCTCCCAGGGTGGGATCTTTCTATCGTTCTTGCTGTCACAAAGCCCTTCTGGAAACAGTCTTCTGACAGAAGTCACCCAGAGGCTTTGATAACGCTGTTCTGGAAAGCAGGCTGGGCAAAGCAGTGAGGTAGACCTCCTCTTGCCATTCTTTTGGGAGCCAGCCTGCAGTAACACATGGCAAACAGGGTGCAGAAAACAAGACTGGTAAACATTTGTCTCAATCATACATATTACGTAGAAGGGAAACATTGATATTTCTTGGTTTTGCCCCTCAGTTCCTTAATATTGACTGATTCAGATCAGTGTCTTTAGATTATTGTCCTGTTCAGTTTTCAGCTGGGTAGCTCTGAATTCAGAAGTAGTGCCCCTGTAGACTGAAACAAAGAATTGATTTATCTGGATATTGGTGGTTTACAATGCAGGTAGAAACATTCTGAACGATGACTAAGTTTCTTCACATATGTGCATAAAATGTAGATCTAGGCCATTGGCTGACATCGTTAAGTGTAATATTAAAAAATGTCAATATAGTCTTTTTTTTTTTTTCCCAAGCTTAAAATAACTTGGACCAAACGCTTTCTCCTATGCCTTCTTTATCCTAGCAATGCAACATGCTATAATGTAATGCTCCTGAAATACTAAGGGAGATATGCCTTTCCTGCAGCAACTCTTGGTTCTGCCTCCCTGTGCAAAATTATTTAACTGGAGAAGGCACAACCTTTCCTTTAGACTGAAAAAAAGAACGGAAGGTGAGTATTTCACAGATGACTGAGGTAGTTGCTGTGCTTTTTGATGCTGCCAAAACACTGCAATCAAACACTGTGTGTGGAGTCTGACTCCATAAGCATATTACCAGAAAGCATCACCTTACAGGTTTTGTAAGCAGAGGAACACCTGGATTATGATTCCTTCTAGGGCATAAGAACCTAGCTGCTTGTCAGGGATGATGTCTTTTGCCTTCCGATGCTCAGAAGGTGACATGTAAAACTTCTCAGGCTTTTTCCAGTAGTGTGAAGGAAAGTGGAGGTTTGTTTCTTGGAAGAATTCAGAATATTTTAAATATTCGTTATGACTTATGAAATTATTTTGTTCATTGATATAGGAAGTGACCTTCTTCAGTGTTTAGTATTCAGTAAAGCAACAACACATATGCAGCTTATAGAGCAGTATGTTATACATGCTGATATGCTTCTAGATACAGCAAATCTTTGTATCCAGAACAGCAGGCAAGCAGAACTCCCTAAATTTTGATACATCCAGTAGTACTAAAAGAGAAAATAACATAAACCCAAACATTTTAAAAGGAACTTCAAGAGTAATTAGAAATTGTAAATGCAGAAATGAGATGTGTCTAAATAGTGTAAATATTTGATGACTTTTTGATAAGTATAAATAATTTTTTTTAGTAAGATAGTGGTTAAAAGACAGCAATGCAAAAAAACAAAGCCTACAGCAGTGTTTGCCATAAAACTTAGTTTATATATAGTGGTTTAACTATTAATTTATTTGAAATTAATAGATGTAGAATCATAGAATCATAGAATTGTTAAAGTTGGAAAAGACCTCTGAGATCATCTAGTCCAACTGTCAACCAAACACCACCATGTCTACTAAACTATGTCCTGGAGTGTCACACCTACAAATCTTTTGAAGACCTCCAGGGATAGTGACTCCACCACCTCCCTGGGCAGCCTGTTCCAATGCTTTACCATGCTTTCAGTAAAGAAATTTTTCCTAATATCCAATCTAAACCTCCTCTGGCACAACTTGAGGCCATTTCCTCTCACCCTAGTGCTAGTTACTTGGGTAAAAAGACCAACACTATCCTCAGGACAACCTCCTTTCAGGAAGCTGTAAAGAGCGACAAGTTCCCCCTCAGCCTCTTCTCCAAACTAAACAACCCCAGTTCCCCCAGCTGTTCCTCATAAGGCTTCTTCTCCAGACCCTTTACAAGCTTTGTTGCCCTTCTCTGGACATGCTCCAGCACCTCAACGTCCTTCTTGTAGTGAGGGGCCCAAAACTGAACACAGGATTCAAGGTGCGGCCTCACCAGTGACGAGTACAGGGGCACAATCCCTTCCCTACTCCTGCTGGCCACACTATTCCTCATACAAGCCAGGATGCCGTTGGCCTTCTTGGCCACCTGGGCATACTGCTGGCTCATATTCATCCAGCTGTCAACCAGCCCCCCCAGGTCCTTTTCCTCTGGGCAGCTTTCTAGCCACTCTTTCCCCAAACCCGTAGCGTTGCATGGGGTTGTTGTGACCCAGGTGCAGGACCCGGCACTTGGCCTTGTTGAACCTCATACAATTGGCCTCAACCCATCAATCCAGCCTGTCCAGATGCCTCTGCAGAGCTTTCCTGCCTTCCAGCAGATCAACACTCCCGCCCAGCTTGGTGTCATCCGCAAACTTACTGAGGGTGCACTCAATCCCCTCATCCAGATCATTGATAAAGACATTGTAACATTTTTTAAATCAAGATATTTATGAACTGTTGTCACAATTTGAAATGTTTTGGTTCATTTTATCAGAAAAAAAATGCTCATTATATGCTCATCTTTTTTTAGAGTTACACAGATTCATTTTTATTTCAAATTTATTAGAGTGATGGTGAAAGAGCTACATTTTCACAAAGTAGGCAACACTTTGAAAAGGTTATATTTGGGATCACTGTGCTTAGTGTTATGAAATGTGCATATGCTTATTAAAATTGTTCATACTTATTCTCAAAAGTAGTAGCACACATATAGGCTGGGAAGAGTACAAGTAGCAAGTAGATTATCATTTCTGGGAACTGCAGTTGGGTAAAGTCAATGGAATGAGGCTATAAAGGCAGTTGGGAAGAAGCATATTAGCACATTGAGCTTTATCACCAAAAAAAAATCTAGCTTTTGTAAACTGAAGAGTGATTTAATAAGTGTTTAAATATACTGATTAATTGGTCTGATATGTTTACATTTAATGATAGTGTGTTAATGTAAGTGACAGGCTCTTACAAGTTGTTTTTGAGTTTAGGTTGCTCTGATTTAGGTAAGACACTTCCACCAGAGCTGCGATGGTGTAATAGTGTAGAAGTGGTGGTAATGATAGTGTAGAAGTTATAGAATGAGATAGTCCAGCTGAACTGTGGAAAAACTCAGTTACCGAACTTTCCCCAAGATGTATAGCTTTTCACATGAGTTTGGTCATCTTGTTCTTCAAAGGTAATACTGTGAGTGAAGGAGAGCTGATAATCACAGCAAGTTTTAGCTTTGCAGGAATGTTTCCGCTACAATAATTAAAAAAAAATAAAATACTATTTGCCCCTTGGTTTCTGCTTAATAATCCCATGAATGTGGTGGTGTTTCATGAGCACTTCAGCTGCCTCTTATTTGATCCCACTGTGAACCAGCTCAGGAAGCTAAACAGCAAAAGAAAACCAAAATGCAAAATTGAATAATTTTCTGCTGTGCCAGGTTTTTTAACAGCAATCAGATATGTACAAGTGCAGGAGAGGATGAGACCATATCTTTTCCATAGTAATTCTAGTGTGACTGTTCAGTCAAACATAGCTAAAGTAACAAGCATTAAATGGACCTTAAGCATTCTGATGCCCAACTGCTTATATTGTTTTTGGGCTAGGGTGACTGATGAGTTTTTTAAAAGGGAACTGTTGCACATTTAACATCAAGAAAAAATATTTGTTGTCCATTTTATTTACCTAGATTTTAAATTACTGCACTATTATTCAGTCAATATTAAACAAAGTCTAACTCTTAGTATGGATTCTTAGTAGAGCAAAAGGAAATCTAGTAAAAGAATAAAAAAATCTTTAGGAGAGAGATGGTTTGGGTGAAAAAACAAGTAAAAAAAATCAATATGGAAAAGTTGCTCAGCTGCAAATTAAAAAAAATGTGATTTCCTTTTATTTCACAGCAGTAACAAGATGACATGGTTATATTTTTAAATTTTTTTAAAATTATTTTTTCCTTTCAGTGATACCAAGTTAACTACTCCTGGAAGAACACAGGTTCCCTGTTTCTTTCACTGATATTTCATTATAGGAGCTTAAAACGAGTTTTAACTTAACGGCTTTCTTATATGTCTGGACTTTAAAACTGCAATTTTTTAAAAATATTGTGAGAATAAGAAACTATTACATTTACTGGATACTGAACTTAAACTGGTCTTGTTTTAGATCTTCTCATAAAGCAAACTGGACATTTACAATTATGTATTTTTCCTGGTTTCAGCTGTTTA
>VZTL01066328.1:0-26958 GCA_013400535.1 Scopus umbretta | reverse complement strand
TCATGAGAGTCATCCCACCATGAGTCTGTGATGGCGACTAATTCATAACTACCCTGCTGCACAATGGCTTTCAGCTCCTCCTGTTTGTTGCCCACGCTGCGTGCATTGGTGTAGATGTACTTGAGCTGGGCTATCGATTTCACCCCCAACATTAGAATGCCACCCTTAGGCTCCTCTCTAGTGAGCCTGGTTATATCTCCTTCCCCCTTCAAGCCTAGTTTAAAGCCCTCTCAATGAGCCTCACTACCTCGTGAGCAAGGATCCTTTTCCCTCTTTGAGAGGGCTGAACTCCGTCTGTCGCCAGCAGGCCCGGTGCTGTGTAAACCTCAAAAAAATTGATCCTTCCACAGGACGGATCAATCCTTCTGCAGGAAGCACACTGTGCTGTGCAAACCTGCCCTCAGGTCAGGCCAACATGGATCCCACCCCGGAGGAGGGCTCCAGGACTTCTGCTTTGAAGATGCTGGCAATGCTTCTTTTCAGAGTTGTCTAAGGGTGGCAGAGCCTCGAGAGTCTGAGCTCCCTGTGTCTCTCCTCCAGGTTCAATATCCTTGCATGGTGGAGGTATCCATCCTTCACAGAGCAGCAGGGATCCTTTCCGCCAGCATATGGGACTGGGCAACAGTGGTGGCATGAAGAGCACTTTTGGTCTCAGCTGCTCAGCATTTAGCAGGAGGCACCAGGCCAGCTCTGGTTTCAGGGTGACACTTTTTTCTCATTATCTGAGGCCTTGGCTGCACTTTAATTGTTAACGACAGTTCAATAGCTGGAGCTTGCTACATGTAAATGGAGGGAACATGTGTCTCACAGCCCCCAGCTCATGTCCAGCTATCCCTACAGGAAGCCTGGGACACAGGAATGCTCCAGACTCCTCTACTGCAGGGAGTAAGGGAGTAGGAGTGGTGCATGGAGGAAAAGCTGTGCCATGCAGCCAGCAAGCACGGTGCCTGTCCCCAGGAGGCAGAGCAGGATGGAGGGTTTGTGAAATTCCCTGCCCTGGGAGAACAGCAGCTCTGAGGGCACAAGAAATCTGGCCTCAGCCTCTCTCCCAGGGAACAGAGAGAAGATGGCATGGACCTGCTCCGCTGAACTGTTGCAGCTGCCCCAGGTGGGGTCTGAGCCTTGGGTCACCAGGTAGAAGCTGTGGCTCAATGGTGATGACTACTGATGGGGAAAAGCAACCTTCAGACCTGCTGAGTCTTGAACTAGACTTTGTCTTAGACCCATGGACTTCTGATCTCATGTTTGGGAAGAAGAGATGGGTGAGGTCTGAAACACAGAGGCGCACGACACCTAGTCCCAGCTGCCAGTCAAACCAATCTGATCACCAGTCCTCACCAGGGTCCTCTGAAGAGACCAGAGCAGCCACATTATGTCCCAGAGCAGAGAAAGGAGCACTGTTAGAACAGCAGTGTATCTGTCCATGCCTGACCCAGGTTTGGTCTCAGCTTCAGTCCTCCACCACTGTTACCCTGGGTTTCTGCTGTGTGCCTGCCTCCTCCATAAAAGGCTAATAAAAATGGCTAATATTCATAACTCAGAAACAGAGACCAGAACTTACTCTTTCTTTCCCACGAGGAAGTCTGCCAGGCAGACAAGGGGACTTTGACCAGAGGTTTGTGTATGTTTTAAGTCCATATGCTCTCTACAAGCATGCAGAACCTGAGCCTGGTACAAGGTGCAGCCAAAAAGTGACAGTAAAAGAAGGGAGAACAAAGCAAAAGACATCATTCTGCAAATCTGTACATCCATGGAGTATTTTGAGTACTGTGCATGGCTCTGGTCAGATCATCTCCAAAGCAGAAATAGAAAAGGTAGAGAAAAAGGCACCAGTGCAGATTGCAAAACGGAGCAGACTCTGCTTGGAGCAGGTTAAACAGAGCAGAACCTGTCAGCTTGGAAAGGGTAGCTGGGGTATATGTGATACTAGTCTGTAAAACTGGGAATGACAAGTAGGAATTGGTTTCTTGGTGTGTTCTGCAACAAGGAGTAGGGGCTCTCATGGAGTGTTGAGACAGAAGACTTAAAAAAAAAACAGATTTAGGTACAACACATCATTAACAGGTGGGGCTCAGGGCCACAGGATGCTGGGGAAGCTACAGAGACTTTAAAAAGAGATTAGACAAATACAGAGGGTAGGATATTGATTGCTATTGAAACTATAGTCCAATACTATATGCAGAGAGGCATGGCTGTTCATAAGCATGGCTCTGAGGCACCTGGGACCTCTGCCATGAGATCCCTTTCTGGGATGCTCCCTTTCCCTTGTACTTTTGAAGGAGTCTCAGTGAGTCCCAAGGGTGCAGGATTGTGGTGCCAGGTTATTCCATTTTGCCTGTGCTGTGGCCCCGGTGACAGGCCGGTGCTCAGAGTCTGTGCTGCCAGGCTCTCGGGAAGGGTGGCAAATTTGCCAGTGCTTCCCACCAACATGAAATTCTCTTCTGAAAAAGTGACTGCAAGAGGCAGACGTCCTGCCTGGGCTGAGATAAGACCCACATGCTCTATAAACCAGACACTCTGCACACACTAATAGCTTTGCTGGGAGATTTACAGGCAGATGAATCCTATTATAGCCTCCCACCCAAACAGTTCCTGCGGTCTGACTAGGAGATGCTGGGTTACCTGTTGGACAATTGCCTCTCACAGACCACAGTGTGCTACTCTGCGTGTGCACAGGTGGGCTGGGTAGCACTGGCTTGGGGGTGATGGATGGATACAGTATGTGCATGTGTGCTCACATGTGCATGGCAATAGTTGAGCATGTGAATAGATGCAGTATGTGTGTACATGTAAATCTCTCAGTCTGTGTGTGTGTGTTTCCATAGCAGGCTCCGTGCAGAGCAGGTAGGAAACCAAACATTATAAATCCTAGAAGGAGTTCACACAATTAATGTTTTTCATGAGATGTAGTTTATAAACCTCTCCCTTGATGTTTTAGGACGGTTTAAATACAGGGAAGCAGCCCATAACTTAAAGGCAGGAATGTGCTAATTAAGTGTGCAAAAGGAATGCTAATTAGGAAATGGTGAGTGGGAAGGGCACAGACATGGAGTAATCCCAGGAAACCTCCCTGAGTCCCCCCCATCCTGCACTGGAAATGCAGACACTGCCTGGGGCAGCTGCTCCCAGCAGGCTCCAAGGCCAAATCACCACAGGGCTGCTCCAGTCCTACTCAGGAGCAGCCAGTAGATGAAGGGATGCAAGGCACAGCCACGGAGCCTGGCAGTCTGGTCCAGAAGATGGCCAGGCAGGTTAGTATGGAGGACTCTTTTCTCCATGATTAATAACAGCCCCTGGGATACCACAGCCAGAGCCCAGAGACTGCCTTATCATGGAAGTTCAAAGCCAAATCCATCATTGGAAGTTCAGCCTTTTCCTCAGCAGCTCCATTTCCAAAGCACCCCTTCTACATCCAAGTTTTGGACAGTCCAAAGCTTTGGGGAAAGGGGACACAGAAGATCTGAGCTATGTGCATGATTTTGAAAGGGCTCAGGTTTGCTGGAGTTGTGATTATCCATAGCTGTCCCAAGAAATAAATGGTTCTGCTAAAGCCTCATAAGGATGTCCCAGCTCTCTGCTGACCAGCTCTAGCTGGAACTCAGCAGGCATGTCTGGGAGCTTTGAATGAGAGGACGTTTCTAGCTGAAACACTGAGGAATCCCCACTGTAATAAGAGAGCAGGACTCTTTTCCAGATGTTGCAAGACACCTGCCTCTGAGTCAGCCAGCTGGCTCATGATAAACACTGAAGATTTCAGACCCCCTTCACACCCTGGTGCCACCCCACCTCCCAGATGCCCCTCCAACCACAGCAGAGTCCTCACTAACTAAAGTCACAGCAGCACATGATGTGACACCAGCCCTGCTCCAGCACAAAGACTGTGGCCCTCCTGCTCCTCCTGAAAGCAAGGGACACCTCTGTCCTGCAATTGCACTTTACAAGGAGAGAAACTCCATTTGGAGAAATGGAGCAGGGAATGCTGTGGTACATCCTCCACCTTCGTACTCCCCTTGCATCTCTGACAGAGCAAACCTGTAAGATGGGTCCCTCCCTTAGGGCCACAGGGATTGCACTGCTGTGGGTAAGTTGTAAGCCTCATGAGCAGCACCAGCTTCATCCCTACCAGCTGCTGCGGATGCTGAAGAGCTGGTGCAGCTTGTCATGGTAGGAAGCAAAAGGGGGTGGATGGAAGGACTCTCCATGTGCTGTGCTTACAGCTGGCCTCAAAGCGATGTCACCTGGGGCAGGACATCACTGAGCTCTGTCCCAGCGGAGTGGCTGCCTGAGGCACAAGGCTGACAGAACGGCTGTCTGAGGGACGGGGCTGACAAAATGAGGATGGATAATACCAGCCATGACAGAAACATCTTCCCAGCCTGGCCCCTCTTGCTCCAAGTTTTCTCAAGTCAGCTAGGATTTCTTCCTTTATTCTGGACAAACAGCCTGGGGGCTTTTCCTTCATGATGTGCTGGGAGTTTGTCCTGGTGGAAGGCAATTAGCGCTGGTGGCTGCTCATCCGCACAACAGCACAAGGAGGAGGCAACATCGACCCCACAAGAAAGAAGAGATGCAAGGCCAGAGCAGCCACTGCAGCCGTCCCCGGGCTTTTCCTGGCTTATTAGAAGATGGAAGCACAGAGCTGTGTGAGCACCTGGCCACCATCCTCTCACTAATTACCAAATAAAGCTGGCAATGGTGAGGCATCCACACACTGAGCTGTGAGAGCTGATTGCCGCCTGGTTCTGTTAGCATAAAAGGAATAAATGACAGAGTGAGCTGCAATTTCCCAGGATTTCAGAAGTGCTATTTTTCCTTCTACTACAATGTATGAGCAATGGTCAAGTGTCTCACTTCTCTGTCCACAGGCCTCCCAAACGAAAGGGATTACAAGTATATCATTAATATCACAGTGACCTGGCAGCAAGTTGACAGATTTAATTTGGTGACAAGATGAGTGGCACCAGAATTCTCCCATCTCCCCAGAAAATGAAAAATAGGTTCTGCCTGCTACTAGTAAATATTGCTGGTAAGTGAATAAAAATTCAAAAGGGAAAAAGCAATTTTCCTTCTGCTCATATTGTGCTTAGTTCTCAATACACTTGATGCAAGAGGCTCCCCTGGCTGATGGATTCCTCCTAGATTATATCATGCCTTTAAATTTATATGCCCCAGCTCTTTAAAAGACTGTTTGCCAAGGCCTTTGCATTCCGTGTTAGTCTGGTAACTGCTGACATTTGAAAGATGCCATGGAAGACAAATCCAAAATGTTTTTTTAAGTAAGAAAAGGAGACAGGCCTAGCAGGTAGAGGGAGATTAAAGATTTAGTCAACAGCTGAAATCAAAGTTTTCATGAAGTGGTAGTGTCAGAAAAAGTTTACAAGGCCTAATAGAGGGCTTGCATGTCATGAAAACCCAAATTAAGTTTGGTTTTTTTCCTCCTAGAACTTCACATGAATTTTTGAGGGCCCTGTCTTCTCTGAAACAGCAGAACAGCAACCCAAAATGCAGCCTGGTGAGAGCTGGCAAAGGCAGCAGCTCTGCCAGCATCGAGCATAGCAGTCAGGAGAAAGCCCACTTTGAGCTCAAATCCACATCCCTCCAATGAACAAAGGAAAGTCCCATATGTAGCCACTGAATTTGTATTAATTATCTTCTTAGAAAGGCTGTTATCTACCATCAAACACTGGAAAAGCACAGCATATTGTCAGCATTCCTCATGCTTTGAGTCAATGTCTTTGTAGCTCAAGGTGTCACTGCAGTCCCACAAACCATCTTTTTCCATAGTCATCTCTGGTGTGGGGCTCCAGCGCTGAAATCAGGTTATGTTTTGCCTTGGTCACCTCCCTCTCCCGCCCTATTCATCTCCCTGGCCCCACAGCAAGAGAGTCAGTAGAGGGATGAGAGTCAATGATCAGCACCGTTGGTGCAGTGTCATGGGGCTGCCATAGAAACATCCCCTTGCAGTGGAGAGTAGAACTGAGTTCCGTGTCTTCACCTACTCTTTGTTTAATAAAAAGATATTAAAAGCAAACCAGGACCTTTTCACACCTGTGATCTCTATGCTAAAAATTGCCACAGGTGTGCTTCTAACCCTTAACTAAAAACCTCATTAGCATCAGTGCTTATTGCTTATTTACTGCTGCTCTTTTGCCTTGGCCTGGGCTGTCCAGTGGAAAATGTGAAAAGTTTTTCTATTTAAGATGAATTAACCTACTCCTAAAACTACAATTTAAGGAGCAATTTAAAATCTGAGTAATGCCTCCTGACATGGAGTAATGGCCTCCATAACAATTTGACCAATTTTAGTCAAAGTTTGCAAGAAACTTCTAATTAGCTTCCAGAGTACACTTATCAGTCTTCAGAGTAATGCAGCTGGGTGAAAAGCTGCAAATAAGACCTCCACAGAAACCTCTTTTAGCTCTTACGGTGAAGGTATGTGACGTTGGTGTTGCAGTATGTTCTTCTGCATGGGGTCTGTGGGGCAGGACAGTGGATGTCTTGGTAAAAACTGGTGTCAGATAATATCCTAAATGCAAGGTTACCTCAGCCCATCACTGGGTCGATCTGTCCAACCAAGAGGGTCTGATCCCTGCAAAGCCAGGTCCCACTTGAACCCCTGGCATGAGTCCTACACATCCCACCATGCGTCCTCTTCTCCATAGAGGAACATCTGCCCTCTATGCATGGTGTTACTTACCTTTGATGTGTGTTGAACTCTCCCTTGGGTCTGGGGCATCGGCACTGTACCACGTGTGGAGCCTGTGCTACCTCTTTCCTGAATGGAGTCACAGGTTCCCTCCCACCTTCCTGCACCCTTCCCTACCAGATAACAAATTCACACTCAGAGCAGTTATCGCCATCCTGGGTCTTTATTTAAAAGCAAAAGATCAAAAGAGCAGCTCATTGCCAGCTGGAGAGATTAGTGCTGCCATGCTCTAAGCAAAGGCATTGGGCAATCGGTACACTCCTGCATAACAGGTGCTATGAATTGTTTTTAATTTCTCTATTCATTTATTGTCATTTATTTCAGAAGGGAAATAATTGTGTTACTTGGCTAGAGGGTCACAGGATGGCAAACCCATGTCTGCCATGACCATGAGACAGCTGTGGCACTGACAACTAGTGCCTGATCCTAACTGCTTTTAACACTGCTATTACTTTTAAAACTCAGCCAGCCTATTCATTTAATTCCCTATTATGGTCAAAGAGCTGACACTGTAAATGCTTCCAGGCTTGGATGATGTCCATTGAGGGCTGCTGCTTATTCAGCACTTGTCTTCTACAATGACTGGGATATAGGAAAATTTTGGTGTGTGTTTTGGGGTAAGCAGCTTGCCCTCCCCACCTTCCCCAGACCCCTGGCAGCAGGACCTCCACACCCAGGAACACTCAAAGCAGTGATTCCCTTCATGCTGTAGAAGTTCATCACCTGCCTTCCAGCCCCTTGAATCACTTGTTCCCAGATGATAATTTTCTTGCTCTCAGTCTGTGTTATTTAAATAAATGGCAACGTTCATTATAGACATGGAGATCCAGCCAAGCAGCTCCAGTGGCCTTTTCCCCAAGCACCTTTTCTAGTCCTTGCCCTCCACAAACTCAATCTGCAGAAGAATCCCATCTTTGCTCTCCAGACAAATATCCTCCACCACTGGGATATGGCATGGAGCAAGGATGAGCCAGCCCAGCTCCACCAGCAGCTTCCTGCCAGCAGCCAGCATGCATGGCCTGGGGCCACTTGAAGGACTGAAGCTTTTGGAGGAAGTTGGAGATAGGAGAAATCGCTCTTGTGGGGATGCAATCAGTCTAGACCTGAGGTCATTGCCATGGCAGCTTTGAACAGTGCAGGGTGGTGCTTGAAGGCTAGATCAGCCATGTGGGAGTATAACTGCAAAAGAAATGGATGGATACCCTGGACGGCTGTGCTTTAGCATCAGAGAGACCTGGGCCTGCAGAAGAGATGGGCTTTTGCTACTTGGAAAAGGTGCAGAATATCCCTAGGAGAGGGACAGAGGCAGACCCCAAACTAGAAAACATGTGGGACAGTGAAGTCAGGGTCGCAGAATGGCAGAAGTAACCCCATGAGCTGTGCACCAAAGCCAAGCCATCTCCCACCTGCCCACAGCACATTGCAGGGTGGGTGCATTTGGCTAAACACGTCTTGCCCAGAGAACCCCTCCTTCCAGCAAAGGCAGAGCCAGAGCACATGGTGGAAATCGACCCATCAGGGTTAGAAAAGGGAGGCTTTAACAGAGGACTTCAGGAGAGCTGAGACTCCAGCCCCAGCTGCATGCTGGGCCCACCAGCAATTTGGAGGAGAGATAATGTGCCAGGCTCGTACACAATCAGATGGCCTCCTGCTGCTACCTACAGTCCCTGAACCTCTTCCACTGGCCCCATGAAGTTGACCATGTTGTCCTCACCGCAATAAAGGCACTGCCTTGAGCTGAGTGTGGCTGAGGGTGTGCTAGCTGACAAGTGATTTCTGGTGCTGCCTAATTGTTTCTCCGCCAGCAACCCCAAACCTCCTCCTTCCTGGTTCCTTTTGGGCTGGTGGAATAGAGCTGTCCCACTGCTGTTTCTTTCCTTCTGCAGCTGGGTAATTGCCAGTGACACTTTTTAAATCACTTTGGGGAGGTTTGATGAAACAACCTAGATGGAAATCAAATTTTGAGTAACTGGTAGGAAATTGAAGAGAAAAATGTTTATGGAACAATTTTCTTTGCTTCCTCAAATGGTGGAAATTGTTACTGTCACTCATAAATTATTAATTTCAATTTGCCCTGTTCTCTTCAGGGTTGCAGGCTCTCGAGGATCAGGGGCTCTCACTGGAGGCGTGCCTCAGAAGTGCTCCATTTTGCTGGAGATGGGCAGCAATTCTCCTGGCACCAGAACAGGGTGCCTCTGCCTTTTGGAGGGGATCAGTCCTTCCACATCAGTCCCAAGGAGGCTTTTATCTGGACAGTCTGATACAGTCAGTCCTGTGAAAAAAAAAAAACCTGCATATATTGATTGGAAAAACACACCCAAGGTGGGAACAGTTGGTCATGGGACCTGTAGTGATTGCAAATCCACATCTAGAGTCATTAACTTGGCTGGGAGGTACTAAGCAGGAAGGTGGTAGGGAAATTAATTACCAGCAGGAAAGTGGCACAAAGGCTCCTGTAATTATCATAGTTGTAGAATTACTGGACATGGAGCTGGAAGGGACCCTGGCGAAGCAGATAGAGCCATGCTTCTCCCCAGTGCTGTGGGAGGCAGATGGACCCACAACCACAAGTGGCTTGCCTGGTGTTTATAGAAGGAGAACATCCCCATCAGGGAGGTGAACTGCAAGTAGAATTGAGTGGAAAGGACAAAAAATTGGCAGAATAATAGGAGCAAAACCAGGGATTTTTTTCTTACAGGGCAAGAGCCATAATCAAATAACAGGACGTGTTTGGCCAGATGCCCATCCTCTTCAGTGATGAAGTGGAGGCAGTTATTAGAAATATAAAAAGCAATATATAACAAAATGGAGTGTAGAGGGGAAATAGATAACCATTGATTTTGAATTAGAAGTTATGAAGTACAGAAAATTGATACGAGAAACTACACTCATCAGTTAAAAATGCATGACTTAGTGAATGAAGGACAGTGAGAAGGCAATTGAAATGCTCTGTGAACAAAAATGTAGTGCAGAGGTTTTCTTTATAGAAATGACCAAACTCTTGATAGAGCAGAAATGCAATAGATGTTTCTGGGCTGCCTTTGTGTCTGTATCACAAGAGGATGCTGAAAAACTCACCAGCATTTTTAAGATCAAGAATGGTGTTAAACGGCACCAGATGGGGACATGTGACACAATGGGCAGGTCTGGAGAAGGTTGGTCAGGAGCATCACCAGTAAATCTTGGACCACTGGGGAAGATGCAGCAAACCATACCAAAGGAGAATGCAGGCTGGGTGAGTCTGCCTCTGAGCATCAGACATAGGCAAAACCAAGGGAAAGTGATACAGGAGTCAACTGAAAGGAAGCTGGAGAATTAAGTCCAATCAATATGGTTTTATGGAAAACAGGTCTTGTCAGCCTTCATTTCATTCACAGAGGAGATTACATGTGTGGTTGATAAAAGTAACTGAATAGATGTGATATACTTCAGCTTTGGGAATGTGCCTGACAGTGCTGCATGTCTGATTAAAAATGAGCACTCGACTGCATCAGGGAGAAACACATGAGACAGACTGAGACTTGGGTAAGAGCTCAGACAGCAGTCGCTGATGGGGAGATGTCATTAAATCTGTGTTTCTCATAATGTTTTGTAGCAGGAGGCTTAAAATAGTCAATATTTTCATCAATGATTTGAACATACATATTAAAAACTCTTTCATAAAAAATTTGTGGCTGACGCAAAGAATGGAGAGATTGATAAATCACATTGAGCTCTCGGGAGGGTTGGAGAGAGATTGGGAAAACTGGAAACAGGACCCTTTCCCATAAGTGTTGTGTAACAGCCAAGTGCTTCATCAAGGGGTCCTACAGGTCCGCACATGAGGCTCTGCAGATCACCTGTGGGTCATTGCGAGTGCGTGCAGGACCCCCTGTGCAGTTCTTGGGTGGGCTAGGGGATAGAGGAGGGCAGTGATTTCACATGCAAAAGTGATGTGCGTGCTGCGTCTAGCCTGCCTGTGCAGGGTGAAGGCCAGTCATGAGATGGATGGGAAATGAGGGACTGGAAAGAGCTCAACACGTCTGTCTTGACAAATAAGAAGTTTGCAGGCTGCCTGAATCATCCTATGTGAGCACCTTTCTGTGGAGAAAATACTTTGTGCTGGAAGGAGCTTTAACTAGCAGAGAAATGCCTTATTGAGCGGGCAGGGGAGGCAGGTGCTCAAACCCCCACAAAGAGCACTGCCTTCCTCAGGTCTCCACGTCTCCTGGACTGGGATACTGTCCTGAGGGTGCTTGAACTGAACACAAGCAACTTGTCTCCATACAAGGGCTGAGTGGCTGAAATTTGATCAGCTGTGACGTGCTGGAGACTGGAAACCAGGTAGCCACAAGGGTCATTGTCTGAACTTGTGTGTCCCTTATTTCTTCTTCCCTACTCGGAGCACCTTGCTTACAAAGATCCTCACCAGCAAAGCTTCCCCACTCATTGGGGAAACCCTGATATCCCTTAAAGAAAGGATCTTTCACCACAGGATAGAGGTCAAAGGCTTGTTGTTCATAACTACACTTTTCTTTGAGAAAACAAGACATCTTTTGCAGTGACACACACACATTCCGGCAAATCTACCAGCAAGTAGATGTGCAGTCTCCTTGTTCACTTGGCGAGGGCAGTGGCAGCTGAGGAAAGAGCTGGTCTTCCTGCAGCAGGGCAGAGGGCTTGTCACCCCATACTTTCTGCCTATAGATGGCCTGCCCCCACACTCAGAACTTCTGCAGGTGGGGACATGCCTCCAGAGCCTGCTGCACTCCAGCTGCCACCAGAAGCCTCAGTCAAGAAAATGCATTCACGAGAGTACAGCAGAACTTAATGTTCCCATTGCTGGATGTGGCATCAGTGAGAAACCTTCTCTAGACCCAGGTTGTATCCCAGGGCGACAGGGTCAGGGATCCATCAGGTCCATCAGGTCAAAAGCAATACCTGGAGGGAATGGACTGGAGAGCTCAAGAGCAGCAGGACCTCTGGGACCACCACAGCTCTCTGCAAACCACTCAACATCCTGCAGGTCCATCACATGAGATACCAGTTTGACTAACAGGAGAGCAGGAGAAACAGCCTGAGACAGGTGAGGGGGAGCCTCTGGGAACAGCTCTCCTCACAGCTGGGGTGATGCTGGAGATGGCTCATTTGAAGCAAAGCTTGAGCAAGGAGTAGGGTAAACCTCAGCAGTCTTATAATGGGACACCAGCCTGAGTACCCCTGTGCTCTGTGTGTCTTGCCCTGCTCTGGCCTCCTGGGCACTCCTCTGCTCCCAGAGCCCTTCTGGACCAGCGTGGACCTCCACCATAGCAAATGGACTGTAGGTGTCCCTGTCACCAGACAGACCATGAGCATAGTCCATCAGGCATTACTGCATCCCAGCTCCTGCTTGTGCTCCTGGCCAGAAGGGTACACGGAGCTTTCCATCTCTTGTGATTGGTACTGCTGGGTCAGTCCCAGGCTGGGTCAAGACTAAAATGTATGTAGGCTGAGGACATGAGCTTGCAATTAAAAACAGCTCCAGATGGAGATGCCAAACAGAATTTCCCTGACAACCTGGAAAACAATCTCTCCATTACAGACAGAGCACGCTGGTGGTCTCTGTTCAGAGGGAATCAACTGCACTCACCAAATATTTGCAGAAAGTACTGCTATCAGAGCACTCCCAGCAGCCTTATCTCCCACAACAAACAATGAGCATTCAGAAAAACTGTTCTGCTGCAGCCTCCTTCAGATAGCAGCCCTGGCATTCAACAAGTCTCCCTGCTCTTCGTGGGCCCAGCTTCCCAGTGAGGGTGATGTGGGAGGCTGGTCCCCACCTCCCCATGGAGCAGTATCTCCAGCAGCATCCATGCTGGACGTCTGCCCAGGGCCTTCTCTAGGTTTTGCTTGACAGATCTCACAGCTCCTCCCAGCAGTATCACACTACCCAGGGATTTAAATCTGGTGCTGCTTGTGAGCAGCATCCTCTCCAGATGACTCATTTTGGCCAATGAGCTTGAGCTTCCCTGGGCACTTTGGGAATGTTCCAGCCATGTAAACCAAGAAGCCTCACTCCTGTCCCCAGCACCTTCCTTGAAGCATTTATCAAAGCAGCAAAACAAACTGCATGAAAGCTTATGGTCGAGGGTACTTCTGCTGGGAAAAATCCCCTTCCATGGCCCTTAGATCCTCTGAATGTTGTAGTGAAACTCTGGCTGAGGTTGACCTGTGGAAGTTGACTCCAAGTGGACTTGGACAAGGCTACGCAAAAAAAACAACACAACACATTTAGGCACACTCAGTGCTTGTATCACTTCTTTGGACTGCACACTGATGGGATGGAAGAGGTGCATGGCCTTTAGACACCCATATTCAGAAAACACACATCCTGTGTCAAGGGCACCTGCCACAAAGGAGACTGAGGTTATGCTCCTCTACAGTCTGATAACAAATGTGGATGGTTGAAAATTTCAGTTTGTGCTGATGTCATGGTTTAAACCAGGGAAATTGAACCACTAGAAGAAAATGGCAGAGCTGAACTCCTCCTCGAGAACATCAGACTGAGACAGGAGCCTGGAGACTGGAGCCTGGAGCCTGGAGCAGCTCAGCTGTGAAGAGAGGTCTGACAGCCTGGGGGTGCTTCTTTGGAGAAAGGACAGGCAAGAGATGCATGATGATATGATAAATGATCTAGAAAAGAGTGACTGGCAGCATCTGTTTTCTCTGTCTCATAATCCAAGGAAACCAAGTGAAACTGAAAAGCAGCATCTCCCATGGGGAGAAGCAACACCTTCTTTCAGGAGGTGGCTGTGGGCTTCCCCAGTACCAGAAGTCACTTTGGTCTTGGAACTGAGCAAGACTGAAGCGTCTTGTACATTTACACAGATAATGAGATTATTCACTTGCTGCTGAGCACAGGAGCAATTCTGTCAGAGACTCTTTTCCTGATACCTTTGGAGGAAGCCAGCTTCTAGTTCTCAGAAACCAGAATTACCCCACACATGCACCTTCTACCGCAGCATCTGGTGGTGTCCCCATCAGCCCTGGAACTGATGAAGCCTGGCAGGTCCGTGCGCTGACACATGCAGGGACCTCCAGTCAGCGCACATTGACCACCTACGTACAGCATCTACAGCGTGACTGGGGCGAGAGGAGTCCTGCATGCCATGGAGCACACCGAACCTGCCTCTGTGTCCAGGCTCATGCCTCAGCACTTTCTGCTCTGTGACAGATGTCTATCTCGACAGCAGGACTGTTCCTGCCCTGGGAAGGCCCATTTAATGGAGCACTCCCTACACTAATGCTCCTCACTGCTCCCTCCATCGCTCAGAAAATGCCACTAAGATGCAAAAGTGCTTCTAGACATCAGAACTCTACAGAAAGCTGCCAACAAGTGCCCTGTATTAATGAATCACCTGCTAGGCTGCCTTCCTAACATGCATGTGGAGAACAGGCAACTTGATCCCTCCCAAAGACATAGCCTGGCATTGTGGTTGATGTGGGTGATGGGCCACTAGGTCTGCTTACATCCCAGCCACAGGCACTGAGCCTCCAGCATTTGCTCCATGCTGGCCAGGAGAAGCAGAAGGAGCATGTAACTGTCAGCAGCATCTCCCAAGCACTGGATCCCAAGCACCACAGTGATTGCTCCTGGACTGTTACAAACAAGTCAATAAACTCAAATTAAATTACAAAGCCATAACAAACAGCAGGTCAGTGGCTCCTCTCACAGGCACTGGGCAGGTGAATGGAGGTTCCCCTCCCCGAGCCCGGCAGTGAGGAGCCTTGCCACCAACCAGCGTTACCTTTTGGAAAGAAAGAGGAGAGCCAAATCAAATGCACCAAGGGCTGAAGCACAGGGCACTTCAGGCTTCTGAGGAGCAGAGATGGCATCTGCAGGAGGGGGATGCTCAAAGCTTTGTCACACAGAGCAGGCTGGATCTGGAGAGCACCTACAGTCATCATAAACTCTGTTGCCAGGGCTGACCACAGGCAGGGCAGTGCAAAGGGCTCAGGGCACTCCAGAAGAGGGGATAGAGTGGTCACCCTCCTTCTGCTCCATTCCCATCTCATCCACAGAGACCAGAGAGACTCTTGGGTAAAAAACTTGGTTTATGAGAAAAATAGCACTTTGTTGCTTCACCTGGACTATCTTTGGCTTAAGGTTTTGTTTTTCTGGTCACTCCTGGCCAAAAATGTTTGTTCTTGGTCCTGACCGATCTCATTTTTCCCTCTTCCATTAAGCCCCCCAGCAGCACTGGCCAGATGGATGCTGGTGATGTCTAATTCCCTGAGTTGGTCTGTGCCCAAGGTTATATTTGTGCCTGCTGACATGCAGTTTGAGAAGCTCCTGAGTCCAGCAGGACTCCTGGGAAGTAGCTGACCTGTGTCTGCACAGCCCCAGCTCCAAGGCAGGTTTCCCAGCCAGGCTGGACCATGACAATCCAAAATTCTCCAGCCTTGGGGGTACCCCTTTGTGGGATCATCTGGACTGTTGCTGTGTCCAATCCCATGGAACAAAATGCCCATTTCATCAGCCTTCCTGCTTGTGCTTATGGCTCCCAGGGTGAGTTTTATTGAACACTTCAGGATCCTTGGCCCCTCCACCTCCCATATGTGTTCCTTTCACTCTTTCCTTGCCTCCAGTCCAGCTCCACTATGATCTTCAGCATGTCTGTCAAATGCCAGTCGCATTTTTTACTCCTGCACTTTTGCCCTTTCTCACTCCCTTCTGCTCCTCATCTGTTATGTAGTTCCAGAGCTGCATTTAGGTGATTCAATGTCAGTAATCATCTTGGCCTGGCAGGTCACAGGTACTCCACTGGAGCTAAACCCAGCACCACCAAAAGCTGTTGAGACTAAGGCACACTCATATGCTGTGCAATCTGCTCTCCCTGGTGGCTGCTTAGATTCTGTTGGGCTACTGGTAGGTTTTATTTCCCAGTTCAGTAGCGTCTAATGCGCCTGTCTACTTCTCCTCCCAGGTGTAACCTCATTACTGTTGCACAGTAATTTACATGCTAATGCATAGGCATATACACAGGTACCTCAAAGCTAGTACCTCACTAGCTTTGACAGTCAGACATTTTGTTTGCCTCTCCCTATTTCAAGAGCAAGGAGAGAATTTTGTTCCCAGGCTTGGGGCCAGTTTAGGCTACACCCTACTTGAGGTTGTGAAGTCCAAGCCATGCCTGCTTCACACCTCTGTACCACAGACCTCATGTACCCCACTCAGCACTATGTGAATAATTCATCACATGCACCAGTCCTCCTCTCTTTCTGTTCTTGAATTAGCTGTGAGCAGATTGTGGTTTTTTCGAATGAATTTGTTACTTGGAGCCATTCCTGTGAACAAGTAGCTGTAGGTCCTTTGCAAGCAGCAAATAGCTACAAGCACAAATGCCACTTTGCTGGCCCCACCACACTCACTCCAGCTCTGAGGTTGCAGTGGAGGGACATCATGCCTTCCCACACATAGGATGTTGTCCCAGGAGATGCTGTTCCTGCTCCTGCCCCCTGGGTTCGGAGCAGTGCTTGGGACTTGCAAAGATGAGCATCCCCCACAGTAATGCTGCACTTTCAGTCGAAGGATCGCAGGCAGCGTAAATCCACTAATGAGCCTCCAAACACTGTGCCAATTTCACAAGCTTTCTCAGCCCACTCTCAGACAGGCACATTCAGGGAAAGGGCAAGCAATGAGGTGCCAGTGCATCCTGCAGGAAGTAGAGTGATGGGAGAGGAAGTCCAGAGGTGCTGCTCAGTGGTGCCTTGCCTGGGAAGCACCTAAACCCAGCAGATGTCTTAAGAGATTTCAGGTAGGCTCATTGCTGGTGAAGTGAGGCTTCATTTTTTCCTCTCCTTGCACCAAATGACAGCAGCTGCATCTTTTGCAAAAGTTTGGGGAAAAGGAATATGCACTGGCTCACCTGCATTGCACGTGTCTTTTTACAAGCAGGCTTTGCTGACCACAGCTGAGTCCCATGCAATGATGTCCTTCACGATTGCAGACAGGAGGTGAAGCTGCTTTGGAGAGCTGTGGACAAGAGGTTCCCAGGCTGTGTGCCGACTGCTGCTGAGTACGCTGTGTGGCTACATGTCCTCTGCTACACCAGCAGGTGATAAAATTAATCTTTTCTTAATACAACATATTTTCTTCTTCACTCACTAATGGAGCAAAACCCATCATCATCATAATGCACTAACCTGTGTATTTATTTCCGATATCTGACCTATCAGGCAACTGCTGAATTACTTCTTTAATCAGTTTTCCCATTCATGAAGGATATAACCTACCTCTCCAGAGAGAAACATACAAATAAACTATTTCTTGAAGGCAATACCATGAAAACAGCAGTCACATCAAGGATAAACAGGAATACAAAGTTCTGCTATTATAGCAGAAATAAAAACATTTTCCTTCAAGACTTAAAAATTTTTCTCCATTTCCAAATTGGGAAAAAAAATAAAAAGGAATATGAATATAGTCTGCTCTTAGTCCTAGTCTGGGCTGTGTAAATCAGTGTGGTCAAGAGGAAGTATTTGACTCCAACTGATTTCACAAATGTGGTTATTAACTCCAAAGAAACCCCCAAATCGAATGCCCACTCATATCTTCCTGCTTGCAGAAGCTGTTCAGGATTTGCTGTGTGGCAGGGCCATGCCAGCACCAGCAGTTGTCCCCAGCCCAACAGCCAACTCCTGCTGCTCCTGGCCATGCCACTTGTGTCGGTGGTTGCTGCAGCTGACTTCCAGGGACAACCAGAAAAAGCTCTCAAGGACAAAGACTCACCCAGACTGCTTTTCTCTTCCTGAGCATTGAATGTCTTGCCTGCCAGGCCTGTTGAGCATCCACATCTCATGTCACCAGGTCTTNAGACACAGACAGCACCACTGTGAGGGTGAATTAATGTTTCCATGGGAGCTGGACATGACAGAAAAAACATCTCTGGAGAAGAGGCCAGAATAGGCTCTACTCAGTTGTGCCTGAGAGCAGGCTCATTGCCAAGGCAGCGGTGTCATGGACCGGGTCAATCAGTAAGGTGGGGCATTTAGCCTGCTTCTGTTCCAGATCAAGGGCTCCATTCCTGAATGGCACAGGGAAATCTTAGTGTCATGCCTCTTCCAGGAAAGTCTCCATGGGAGCACAGTAGATGCTCATAGAATTATAGAATCATTAAGGTGGGAAAAGACCTCTGAGATCATCTGGTCCAACCGTCAACCCAACACCACCATGTCTATTAAACCATGTCTTGAAGTGCCACATCTACACATTTTTTGAACACTTCCAGGGATGGTGACTCCACCACCTCTCTGGGCAGCCTATTCCAATGCCTCACCACTCTTTCAGTAAAGGAATTTTTCCTAATATCCAATCTAAACCTCCCCTGGCGCAACTTGAGGCTGTTACCTCTCATCCTATCACAAGTTACTTGGGCAAAAAGACCAACACCCTCCTCACTACACCCTCCTTTCAGGAAGTTGTAGAGAGCGATAAGGTCTCCCCTCAGCCTCCTCTTCTCCAAACTAAACAACCCCAGTTCCCTCAACCGCTCCTCATAAGGTTTGTTCTCCAGGCCCTTCACCAGCTTCGTTGCCCTTCTCTGGACATGCTCCAGCACTTCAGTGTCCTTCTTGTAAATGAGGGGCCCAAAACTGAACACAGTATTTGAGGTGCGGCCTCACCAGTGCCGAGTACAGGGGCAAAACTCAAACTCACACTCAGGTCTGTCCATTTTGCTTATATTGCTTCTGCCAGCCAGGGAATTTCCCAGAAAGTGGATAGTCTCTTGCTGAACCTTGCAGAGAACCAAAAAGCAACTTTTCCCTGATGCTTCTCAGGATGCAATGAGACACAGCTGGAACCAACAGCCATGACACTACAGCAAGAGCACCCAGCCCCTCTCTGGACTGTCATCTGTGTCACAGATCCCTCGTCAGCTCACAGCCTGACACCCTCTGACAGCTCCAGCAGACAAATATCATCAGCCATGTTTTTGCAGGGAAACTTAGGCTCAGCAAAGACACATGGCTACAGCACAACCCCAGAGCAAGTCAGTCTGATTGGGTTGAGGGTGCTGTAAGGACATGGTTACCTGCCTTTGTTTCTTTTCTGCTTGCCCATTTCTATCCCTTGTGGCATGTTTGCTTAAAGTGTTCAGATCTGCCTTTCCAAGGGCCTGCAGGGATGTGTAGAGACACTTTGGTGGGAGGATGTTCTCCAGAGAAAGCCCTGCATTCAGTGCAGTTGAAGAAACTCATGCCTGCTCTCATCTCCTGCCCAGACACATGCCCAGGCATGCCTACATGTCTGATGTGTGCCATGTCATGTCATGTCACGTCATGTGTCTCCCATATCAGGAGCAAAGGCACCAAGAGATCCTTCAGTGTCCATTTCTGTGTTGACAATGAAAGATTCGGAAATCTGCATACCCCTTGAGAGAGAATATAGCAAAGACTAAAAACATGACGAGAACAAAATCGGTAAGCCCTAGCTGTCTCTGGGAAAACCTGCAGGTACTGCAGGAGATGAGGATCCTCTCCTACCTGGTAGCCATCATAGCAATGGTCCCAGGGCCCTCCCAGCTGCCCCACGTTCCCTTACTCCCCTGGAAGCCCAGTGCCACCCAGCTCAGGACCTTTCCTAACCCCCCTGTCCAGTGTGCCCTGGCACTGGGACAGGTCCCTGCTGAAGGACCAGGATTCCATATGTGAGACCAAGACCCAGAGAGCTCCTATGTCTGTGTTCCTCCTCCTGTCCAGCAATCTGCACACCCTCAGGGTCTGCCAGGAGTAGGGGGCTGGAAGGATTCTCTGCACAGCTCTCCAGAGACAAAAACACTAGGTGTGGGCTGAGTGCAGAGGCCACAGACCAGGCATCTGAAACTAAACTGGGAGCAGCAGGGTGAGCAGATGGGCATCAGCAGCGTGATGGAGGATGGCTGGGTGAGCAGCACAGAGCACAGGTGCAAAGGAACTGGCCTAGCTCCGATCTGCACAGTTCACTGTGCTCCCTGGTTTCACAAGCTCTGACATCATTCCTGGATAGATTTTATTAAGATGTAAATAAAGCCATCCCTGCAGCCTGGGGATGTGGCTGCTTTGATACCACCTTTGAACCTTTCTTAGTGGCATGGCCTGGTAGCCCCTGTTTCTATTGGGAAGATATCATGTGGACTGGAACCTGTTCCAAGCACTGTAATTGCCCAATAAAAACATGTTTCTTCACCATCCAGTTGAATTAGTGTCTGCAATATGTTTGAAAGCTTTATAGCCCAGTTAATTGTAAGGCAGTAACAGGAAGGGGCATTATGGCTTTAGAGAACACAAGTTGCATCTGTATTTAATGATATTAAACCATAAGAAGCCTCCGTTCAAATAAAACGATGACTGCTGTAGTGCCTATAAAAGCAGCGATCTCTATGTTCAGCATTGATGCTAAGCCACTGTGCAGCAGGACCAGAGACACTGGTGCCTGGGGCAAGGACATCACACAGCTCCTGTGGCAATTCCCAGTGCATGCCGCTGAGAGCACACATCACTGCACTCCAAAGACCTACCGGGCAATGCTGTACTGCATGCCTGCTCTGACAGCCTGTTTCACACACAGGCTGTTATCCCACAGTCCCCCATCCAAAAATATCCCACATCCCTTTGAAGGAAAGCACCACCACCCCCATCCTGGCCACTAGACAGCTCTCACCTTCTCTGCAGGCTCTCACCATCACCGTGCCCATCCACGGAACTGGGACCTGGGACCAGGGACCTGCCCATCCAGGGACATCCTCTCATGGCCTAGTGTGGATGGAGAAGCTGCTCTGGGAATGGGAACCAAGGCATGAGTGTTCATGAGTGAGAAGTGTGTTCTTTGCTTTCATTAGGAAGACACAGATTTGAGGCTAGGGAGGGTCCAGGGCAGCACAGCACTAAGAACAGCCCATGGTGTTTCTCATGGGGTCAGCAAGGTCCTTTCTCAGAGCCTGCAGGCAATGCTTCTTGGGAACCTCTCCTTTCTCCACCAGTCCCTTTTCGGCCAAAGCCAGGAGGATCTGGGGTAACCCCTGGATGGATTGGGGATGAAGAAACTGGTGATCCCAGCAGGGGATGAAGAAATGTCTTCTGGAAGAAGCATCAGAGGACATGAGGGTACTGAGGGGTAAGGGCTGCACAGCATCTCCCATACCTCAAAGGTTGTTTGGAGAAATATCTGGGCCTGTTCTTGTGCTGGCAGGAGGGGATTTCAGGTGCATCATGGATCCTCCCATGTCCTGGATCCCTGCCACAGAAAGTTCAGTTCACCAGACAGGGCCACTGACCATGCACAGCTCCTCATGACAAGGACAACTCCAGCCAGGAGCAGGTGGGGCAGAAGGACCCACAAAGCAGGGCAACAGTGGCTGTGGTTGATGGCAGATGAGCTGTGGTCACTTCATTGGGTCTTCGTGGTCCATCCCACTCTTCTGTACACCCCTAGGGGTGTGCACCCACCTGTCCAGCCACTGTGCACCTCAGCTCTTGGACACACAGTGGTACCACCAGGGCAGGAGGGCCTGGAAGCTGGCTCAGGACCAGTGGTGGCCATGGACAGAGAGCTACAGCCCCATGGAAAAACACAGAATAGAAACCCAGGGACACAGAGAAAGTCCTGGCCAGAGGCACGTCTTCCTTCCAAGCAAAAAGAGAGCAATCCTGCTCCTTTAGAGGCTCGACCATCCCCAGCACAAGCAGGAGACCATGGACACCAGCAGGCTGCTGTGGTGGGACACCAGCTCCCAGAGACCCACACCTGCTGACAGTGGCTGTTTGTGACAAGCCTGGCACACCTGGCATGAATCATGAGCTTTCTTGCAACGGGGCTTCAATGAGCAGAGGACCTAGAGCCAAGAGCCAGTCAGGCCAAGAGCACTGACTGAATGGAAACCCATGAGAGCCCCAGCCTCTGCAGAGTAAAAGCATTGGTCCCTTTCTTTGGGTGCAAAGGTTAAGTAAGTGTTCAGCACCTGCATAAATGGGTGACACACAGGTGACAAACCTATGACTTTGTCAGCTTTTGTGTTGGCAAGTATCTCAATTGTTGAGATTAATTCAACATGCAGGTAGGGAAATGAGGTGCCAGTGAGTTCATTTAGAATTAGATATGCAATCAATGGAAAATTAATACAATTAAGTTTCAAATTGTCATTTAATAAAATACCTTTTTGCAAGTGGAATATTAAGTGGGCATAAATGCTGAGACGCTGCTTGAATGCGCTGCTCTCAGCCAGGGAGTCGTTTGTGCCTGGGAACTGATCACGCACCCCCCCTTCCACCGCTGTACTTCATTAGACAGACTCTAATTATATATTTATAGTTTACAGAAGTTTTAGTTAATTGCATGATGCCTCTCAGAAGCCTGCTGCAAGGCCTTGCTTGCTGTTAATGGGGCATTGGTTATTAGGGAATTACCCATAGCTGTGTTTCAGAGAGCATTTAGCAGATTTGCTGAGGAGCACAAGCCTCAAATCTCCTTGCCTGACATGTTAACTGCATGCAGGGACATTTCCACTTATAGCTCAGCCAGAAAGTGGAATGGAAAAGACCCTGATTGCTGGTTTATGTCATGGATTTGGAGAGAAACTGCCCTGATTTTCCAAAGCAATGTGCACAGGCTGAACCCGGAGCGTGGCCATGAGGGGACAGTGATGGGACACCACCAACTGCTTCGAAAACTGTTAATGACCCATTCCCAGAGGGTTTCCTTGGGCCGTGGGGTAAGCACTGGTATTTTGAATGAGCGGGCACCATGAGGGATGTGCAGGAGGAGACCGGATGTGCACGCGGGCATGCAGCTTCAAGGGGAGGAGGACACAAGTGCAGGCAAGAGAAAGGGACGTGGAAGAAAGGCCGTGCCCCCAGCGGTCCCCACACATCGCACACCCACAGGGTTTAGCTCAGACCATCTCTCAGCCCCTCTCTCCACTGACCTCAAATCACTGATGCAGCAGGGCAGAGACCCACTCCCTGACAGCTCCCTGGTAGAAGATTGTCAGCGACACCAAATCTAACAGATCCTTAATTGATCTGTTCATGCTCTTCTTTTTTTTCTGGTCTGACTCATCCTAGCATCTGTTTCCACCACTGGCTCTTCTCTTTATGCTGTCCTGCTCATCCAAATACCTGTCTCTTACCAGCCCAGCACCGTTCACCCAAAGATTGGACTTTGCACAGCAGGCAGGTGACCTTGCGACCTGCCCCCTCACCTCCCAGGGTAAGGCAGGTTTTCCAGCCACTCTGCCCTTCCTGCAGCTCTTTTCTGATCATCTTCTAGTTTGTCAACACCCATGCCAAAGTGGGGATGCCTTCCTTGGCTGGAGGATCCAGTCACCAACTCGTTAGACCTAAGTACATCTGCACACGGTAATGGACTTTGCATGAAGCTGGACAGTTGCACCGTGAGGAAGTGAAGTTAATGAACAGTAATTGCTTGCTTGGAAAAATGCAATATTGAATATCACTTGCACAGGCTGTGCATGGCCCTGAGCTGGCAGGAAGGCATCTCGGAGTCTGTGAGTAGGAGAATAAACCCACGCAGGTCCTGACAGAGGGGGATCAGCACCATAATGCATTCAGCTTTTCTGAGATAAGTGATTCAGAGCCCTGCTTGGAGCCCATCTATGTATCACACAGCCGAGGCCCCAGTGCATGCCATGGGACTGAACAGCAGCAGGACCTGGGCCCGTGGCAGCTTCCAGAAGGGCAATAAAAATAGAAACTGAGACTCGGAGAAGCATCACTGTTGCTGTGGGTTTGTTGTACAAATCCCAGAAAGAGTTGCAAATAAATGTGTTACTAGGTTAAATAAAAATAAAATGCATTCTAGAAAATGTTTTGAAATTTATCATATAATCAATTTATTAATTTAATGGTCTTTATTATTTGGGTTGGAAAATTCATGTGGGTCCTCATCTCATTCCCTTTATTGAACAACAAGCTTATCATACACAGTCATTATGCATTTTCATAAACATTTGATGAACAATAACTGTGAGAAACATAAAATATTGTTTTTGTCCTTTAGCTGTAATGACCGTATGGAGATATGCTTTTGCATTGGAGTCAGCAGTTGTGGTACATCGTTGTTAATAACAGATTTTGCTATTTTTACTGTTTACAGCACAAATGCAGCCCTTTATGGGGGGTAAGAAGAATTTAATCTCCAAGGTCTTTGCAGTGATTTGTAAGAGAGATGCTGTGCCCACATTCCTCTGTGATTCAGTACTAGATGTAATTACTCAGTATTCTGGACATTCTCTTACAAGATGTCAGTTTACATGTAATTGGGGCGAACACAGTGGCTGAGGATGTCTCAGGCCTCTCCCCCTGCACACACACATGCGGTTTCCTTAGGTTTGCAAAGAAAATATTTTACAAGGTGATGGAGCGAGGCCTTGCCCCAGAAGCAGGGCTGCTGGAGGGCTGGTGGCCAAACAAGCACATGGCCTCCTTGGTGGCCAAGGTATCCTTGACATAAGTTGCTGATTTGCAAAGGCACTTTGTCCTACTTGTGCTCATCAGGATGGGTATTGAGCCATTCCCTTGGCCTCCCCTCACTTCAGCTGCCCCATGTTTATTCTTGCTCCTTGGCTGACATGGAAAGGACCTCAGTACTGCACTGGTAAGGATGGGAGGTTTGGTTGTGGTGGGCCATTACCATCATGCAGCAAGGCTGATGCACATACAGGTGCTCCAGGACGGATGTCAGCTGTAGGGAAGATGGCTGACTCTGGTTTCTGCTGACAGCAGGCTCAGCTCGGGGTTGCACCAGGCTGATCAGACCACAGACATCTGCCAGACCCACCAGGGGGGTGGGGTCCCTCCAGGGGCTGGCTGGGGTCCCTCTTGGCTCCTCTGCTCCCTTTTTCTAGTTCAGCTCCTGCTGTCCCAGGAGGTCCCAGCTGTGCCCAAAGACCAGAGCAGGGACACTGCTGTGCTGCTTGTAGCACACTCCCCTCAAGCTGGATTTTACCATAAGCCTGAAGTGCAGAGCTAGGACCCTTCCCCAGTGGGTTCCTATGGCAGCAGTGCCTTGACATGCTATCTTGCAGGAGCACTTGTAGAGTGAAAAGAGACCCCTCAAACCATGTCCATCCCTCACAGGGGCTTTTCCCCACAGCCCAGAGCATCCCAGGGTCTGAGGTAGACCAACTTCATCTAGGGGACAAGCGGTTCTGCACAAAGGGACCAGTCTGGACCCAATTCCTCCATTCCCTTCCAAGTCTGAAGAGTAATGCAGTTTGCACCAGAGCTGCTCCACGAAGCAGAGAAGGCAGGAGGGTAACCAAAATCACAACAAAATGTGCTGCTGCCTGTCCCCCCTCCCAACAAAATGTCCAGCTCTCCTGCCTAAAAGAGGCTTGGGAGCAGAAAATCACCCAGCAGAAGCACCAGGCTGCAGCAGAAATGGGCAGGAAAGCCTGCAAAATCCGGAGATAAATGTCCCAGGGCTTGGATGTGTCTGACTCACTATGCGAAGCATTAATAAAGTTTCTCCCAGGGCAGGACACAGATTCAGACATAACATTTCCCCTTCAGCGCCGCATCCCGGGCCAGTGTTGGCCCCACATGGATTTATGGATCCTTGCGCTCGTAAATGTCAGCACCACTGATGATGGATGTGGGAGCTGGGAAGCGCTCCCCCTCAAATTCAGGACATTTCTTTATTTTTTTCTGATCTTTTACAACAACCATAAACCAGCTGCTGATAAGTGACAGGTCTTAAAACTTTAGGCAAAAGCTGTTGAAATCAGCTTTAAGTGCTAAGCTTCTCCAAAAGCAGAGCAGCTTAGCGTTTCCCTTTTGAGGTCACATCTGTGACTTGTGGACCTCCAAACCATGGCTGTTGCAACGGCGGGTCTGGGCAGCCCTCACAGCTCCCCAGGTCAGGGACCGGCCCTGCCCTGTGCTGCCCTCCCTGGTGGCACAAACAGCAGATGTCCCCAAACAGGGCCATGCCTTTCGCCCCAGGTCCCGTGTTGCCCAGACCATGCCAGGCAAAGGTCACGCTCCTCTCGGACCTGGGGAGAGAAGTAAGGGGTAGGACAATGTCCAGTGTTGGACATCACCAGCTCTCCCAGCAGGGTAGAGGGTCCCCCCATCACACTGGGCTGGTGTGATCCCCATGGGGACTGGCCATTGCTCCCAGACCCAGTCCAGTGGTCCCAGATGATGGGCAGCACCAGCAAGGACATGGGGTGAGAAAGGCGGTGCTGGGAGGACCTTCCCAGTGGGACAGTCCTCACTGCCCTGAGGATGTGACAGGGTTGGTGATGGCCACTGTTTCTGGATGTTCAGTTCAGCAAGTGAGCTACTGCCATCACATTTCCTCATGAGTTCATTGAGTACTGTTGACTGCAGAGGCCACAACTTTGTTTTCTGTTGAGGCAGAACACGGCTTCACATTCTTGGGATAGGAGATTATCTTCTGATGCCTCTGACTCCTCACTATTACTGGCTTCCTTCCATCTTCCAGCCCCTGGGTGAGTCCTTGTCGATCACAGCCTCCATTCACCAGTGTTGACCTTTTCCTGGTTGCTAGCACCGGGCTGCACCCACAGCCTCAGCTAGGCTGCCACAGCACCTTTAGACCTGTCTTGGTTTTTGCACCTCTGCCTACTTGGCTTACAGGGTTTGGCAGAATATACAGTCCATTTTTCCACACTACATTATTAAAGGTAGCAGATGGATGGAAGGACAGTTGGAGGGAAGGATGGACAGTTGAATGAAGGGATGGATGGGTCAACTGATTCTGGCTAGAGAGCAAGTGTGGCATTTTGGGCACATTTCCTCTAGACAATAACCAGTCTTCAACCCGCTTCTCTTGCACCCCCATTCCCCCTTCCCGTTACATTTTTGGGGTGTGCAGACCATGGAGAAGGCTCCCATGCCCAGACTTGGCAGGTCCCCATTGCTCTTGCCCGTGGGGAGGAGGCTCCAGGACTGCTGCATGGACCATCTGTCCCACACCAGGGCTGGGTATGTTCTCTCCCTGTCTGCTGCTTCTCTCAGGAACAGAAGTTAGTGAAGATTTATCATAGCACTAAACCTCAAATTGAGCACATTTGAAAGAAGAACAATTTATTCATCAAAAATATAGCTTCATTTTGTCTGCAATTATTCTCAAGTTAAGGCCTCATTCAGCAAGCAGTTGGCTGAATAAACAGCAACTTTTTATGTCTCATTTTGACATTCCATCACAAAAACAAATGCAGGAGGACATAGCCTACCCAGACAAAATTGGGAAGTTCACTGGCCTTTCT
>VZTL01066327.1:3634-22411 GCA_013400535.1 Scopus umbretta | reverse complement strand
GTAGGTCACATAATATCTTAGTATCTGCCCATGCATACCTCCCAAGCTGAATGCATCTATAAACATGTTTTTTCTTTCCATGTTACAGAATAATCACACATCCACTCTCTGCTGTTAAATCAGACTTTATAGTTCTGTGTTACCAATAACAGAAGAAGGCAATAGTCTTTCTCTTAGAAAAAAAGTGTGATTTTAGCACTGTGCCATTTGATTTACTCCAAGTTTCAGTANGAAAAAAAGTGTGATTTTAGCACTGTGCCATTTGATTTACTCCAAGTTTCAGTAACACCACATCTTCTCAAACAGAGAATTTTCAGCTGTTTTCACGTTATTTTGACACAGAGCACCGATTTTAAGTGCATAATATACAGATGCATACAAAACAATGAAAAAGTTTCTTTTCACATTCTTTGTGGAGCTGTCGTGGCATCCAGGCTACGGCAGAAGAAAGGGCAAATGAGCACATCCAACACTAAACAGTATTTTCTGAAGTTTTACCTACTGTAAATGGACAGGATCATCACAGGTTTTCTTTAGCTACCAGCCTCACAAACATTAAGTTACTCAGTTACTCCACATCAGTCTACCCTTATATCCTCACCCCAACAGCCTATTGAGAGGGGAAAAAGTATTCCTGTGTAATTTGCATCAGCTGCTAAGCTCGTGGAAATCTTTCTGCTCAAAGCAGAAAGCTTCACAAATAACAAATTTCTTCCCAATTCTTAACTGGTTCCTAATTAGTTCTTCCTAATGATGAGGAACTAATTCCTCAGATTCTGTCTCTCATACAGAAAGTGTTCTCTTGCCAGAATAGGACGTCTTACCTGTTGGGTTTTCCTAAACTCTTCAAGTAGTTTTAAGGCCATATCATAATCTTTTAGTAAGTGGTATGCAATGGCATATCCAATCCAGGAAGCCCGTTGTGTGGGGCGCAGCTGAAGTAGTTGGTATCTTGTTTCCTTCAGTGAAAGAAAAGCAATTTAAAAAATAACAGATGTTAAAAAAAAGAGTTACTACGCCTTTATCATGATTTACCACCAGTATGGCTAATATTTTAAGAGATCTTTTAAAAGCCCTAGACAATTTTTGAAATTCTAACAGAACGAGGAAAAGCAGCATGTTTCCTTCTCGTAAGTCTGGGGGCTACATTCTAAATATAGGAGTCATGGCACAAAACAAAATCTATTTGTTGGGATACAAAAGGTGTCATTTTTAAGAGTACCTCTTAAGGGCCTAAATTATTTTCAAAGATAGACCTTTGAAACCAGAGAGGGGTTTCCATTAGAAAGCATGAGCTCACGGCCACTGCCACAGCAATCCCACACTCCTCATGTCCAGGCATAAGGTCCTCGTACCACTGCAGTACTTCTCAGACCCCCTTCCTGAGTCAAATCATAACCCTAAAGCAGTTATTCCCTTTTCTTGCATTAGCAAATTCAACATCCTCAGTGAAGGAGGCCAACTAATGCTGAAGCCCACAAACCAGTCTTCTATTTCACATGAAAGAGAGGATGGAAGAGGAGCAGGGCTTTTCCCTTTCACAGCCAAATTAGTTCAGCCATTTTGAAGCCACTAACCCTGTTTTTAGACAAATTTTAAGCTTTTATGTCAATCAGTATTGGGATTCAAGACATCAGTCATCATGGGGCAAGTTTCCCACATACTCGAAAGAAACATGACAGTGTATTTCTCAAAAAACACCTTCAGTATATGCACCAAAACCACCATTTGCAGTACTTTACAATAGCACAATAAGTACTCCTACTTGCTAAGCTTCAAGTCTTAATTTTATTTTCATTATTTTAGTGAAAAAGGAGTTGAGAACTAGAGTTTTACAAGGTGATCCACAAGTCAAATTGTACAGAATAACTGCACTTCTAGTTGTGTTCTCAACATTATAAGGAGCTCTGCTGCAATACATTTCATGCTTTCCTAACAAGAGCTTAAAACACTTTTGAAATAGCAAAAACAAGTAGCAACAGAATTGCTATCAATAAAAGACTTAATAATGGAACGGAATAACAAGAGAATGCCAACAGCAATAAACAGGAATTCAAAGAGAATACTTACTCTATATCCTTCTAAATCCCTCATCTGAATCTGCAACAGAGAGAGATCTCTCAAAATCTGTAGATTATCTTTATCTAGTTTGAGTGCATTCCGATAACACTTGATGGCTTCATCGTATTTCTTATCAGAACGTTGCAAGAGCCCATAGACATGCCAACCTAATGCACGTTAAGGAAGATACTTTCACAATTTTCACAAGTAACTGCAGCGCATTTGTGTTACAGACCAAACCAGCACCCTTGTAAATTAAGTTTGATCACTGCAGCCAAACCTTGCTGACACATTGCTTCCAAACCTTGCTTCCAAAATAAGCAATAAAGTCTCATTCAAAAGTCTTCCGTTAAGTCACGTTCATACGCCCATCAAACTAAACAATCCAAATTCCACAAGACCCAGAAAAGTTACTCTTAGAGATGTATTGTTTAAAACATACTACTGTAATTACGGTAGGAATTCTTACTCCTAGAAGTGTCTTATTCTAACAGTACAATCGGTGTGCAAGTTTTACTTTTCCTCACTTGCCTATTTGTAACCTCAACTAGTTTCCAGATTTTACAGTAAGGGATAAACACAGAGCTGCACTTTATTCATTGACAAAAGGAAATCTTAGCATTTCTGTGTGTCAAAAGTCTGTCACATTATTCTCAGTATCTCAGATTTCCCCCAGTAGTATGTCATTTCAATAGACTCTTCTCTCACAAGCATCCTTTTTTATCCTGGAAAGGTTCCGAAATCAAAGCACAAAACCAGCATATGTCATAGCAACGCATTATACTGTGTGTGTTCACATCACTCTCCAGAAGTCGTATTAAAAGAAAGATTACTTGACATGATCTACCTTTTGCTACCCCAGGTCACTAGCAGCTCACTGAGGGAACACCTTCCACAGTAGTAAATCTGAACTTACTTTGATTTTCAAATTAGAAGTGGCTCACAAGTTCTCTCAAGAAGCTCTCCCATGTGCCCCTGAAGCAGCAGAACACAGCAAATCTTGGGGAGAGGTATATGCATCCTTCACCTGCTTTCAATTAAGATGTCACAAATAACCAAAATATTTAAGAGTTCTTATGCTATTGAACTGAAACAGAAGCAACAGTTCCCTCCAAAGACAACCATTTCTCAACTCTGAGATGCAAAATTTAACAAGCACATAAAAAATTCAATGAGTTAACGGTGAAATTAATCAAAGAAACAGAACTAAGTTCCTCTCTTTCTTAGAATGTCCTGAAGTAAGTTTTATATATGCAGATATAAAGCAGGTTTGTAATTATCAAGAATAAAAGATGTAAGACCCCATCCGAAAGATAAGACTTGTGAGAATTAATAGTCTGAAGAAAACCTCTAATATGCAAGCAAAAAACCTATTTTGCATTTCTACGGGAACAACAGATTAATTTCAGCCAGCTGAAGCACACAAAAGCTCCATGTGCATCTTTCAGACTGCTAGGAGAGCTGTTATTGCTGCCATGATCATAGAATCAATACGGTTGGAAAAGACCTCCGAGATCATCTAGTCCAACCATCAACCTAAAACACCATGTCTACTAAATTTGATTTAGTAAATTTGATTTGATGATTTAAGACTTAATGGGAAAGGGGGATAAAGCGATTTTGAATATTTACAACAGTTGGTCCAATACTGCTACTTCTTTCTATAAACCCTGTCTTACCTATTTGAGTTCAAGTATTCAGGATGTGGATCAAAATTAAACGTAGCATCTTCATATACCTGCCTCAGAACTACTGGTATTTCAGATTCACCCCTAGAGCAAGACAATCAGTCCAAAAGAGTGTATGTGCACTTCAATAGTGTACTTGGACTAAGATGATGGTTTGAGTAATTTATGAAACATCATTACCATTCCTGGATTCAACAGGTAATCTGGCTTAATCTTTCATAAATCATATTCCTCACCAAGCAATCAAGAAAAGCATAAAACCATTCCGAAATAACTGTGTACAGTAGTCAAGACTATATATAAGAAATTTTAACATATACACGCCAATAAAGCACAGTGCTACCAATTTATTATAGTAGACAGCTCTGGGCAGTCTTGTATGTGTTCCTACAGCATCCCGAGTATAACATGCCACTATCCGAAACATACATTCTTAAAATAAGTGTAGATCTCTGACCAGATCATTACTCAAATTATATCCAAAAATGGGCCAGAATTTGTTTTTAGTTTGACCAGAAAATTTCTGGATTTCTAAACAATTTTACAACAGCCATTTCCCCCCAGAATTCAATATGGTGAACCACAGAAAAATTGAAGTCTAGCGACCAGCTGTATTTTAAATACCCTCTACCAGGTGCTGTCTAAAAAGCATGTATAACAAAATACATCAAAACACCTTCAAATGTTACCACAAGAAAGTAAGAACACATAAATGTATTACACCTCCTCGAAACCAGCTACTTGAACGAGGTGACTTTAGTGGCTATCCCCTGCCTCTCCTTTTAAACCCAATGACACATAAAACAGGAAATCTAAGTATTATGTCAGAGAACCTCCCAAGCTCTGCTTAAGTAGATCTGAGGATCAACAGGCCTTCAAGCTTTCATCAGAACTTCATGGCTAGTCACAAGCCGTTGCAAAGGATGGAGAAGGAACCTTTATTAAAAAGCTCAGCCCGAGATACTAGTTTCTCATGGGCTAGAATATATATTCTCCTAGTCTTGACTCTCCCCATGTACTGGAACCCTACCATCACGAAAAATTCAGATATTTGGGTAGTGACATTATGATAGCACATCAGGTGTTCTTAAAGTGTGGTAAAAAAGGTTCGCTATTTCTTTAGAATTTGTCAAAAGATGACAACTGAAAGTACTGTGACAAACCTGACAGCTAGCCTGGAATTAATTCAGTATCAGCTAGCTTGTGCTCACTAGAGAAGTAATTCTGCATAGATAGATTACTCTAGGGGATTTTCTGTAGAGCTGTAACAATACACTTGAATGCAAAAAGTTGGAACTTCTTGCTTTGCCAGAGCTAGTTCTATGGATGCAACTTAAAAAAAACCCACAAACATTTGTGCCTAACAGGATTCAGATGAGTTTACACTTTCTCTGAATTCAGAAAACAAAAATCCTTGTAGTAGTCTTACAGTAAGTTTAAAACATCAGTAAAACAATGGTAGAAATCCATTAAAACTCATAACAAAAACCAAAAAATTTTTTTTATTTTTAAAAAATTTGTCCATAAAGAGGGTCCTTTTGACCACCCCATCCCCCAAATTAGATCTGAAAAAGCACAGATCCCTCCAGCATTTGTAGGGAAGTCTTCTAGACAGTTTTAAGAGTCAGCATGAATTGCAGACAATAATTAGGGATACTGAGAAATCCCACTCCAGAATTTTGTTTAGGAATCAGAATCCCCCAAATTTCTCTACTAACTTGCCCGGATTCTTTCGCTCCCTGATTTAAAGTGTAAGACTTCTTACGCATAGATTAGTCACTTTGGTATTCCTTAGGCATTCAGCTTTTAAGATCAAGAAGATACAAATTATCTTTGATTGTTCTATGCCATACCTCTAGTAACTCTGATAAGCTCCATACACTCAGAAATTTTTCCCAACCTCAAGCTCCCTGGACATTTAATACAGGAACAGTGTCAACAGCCATCCCTTTGTCTTAATGAGATGGCCATCAGAAAGTGTTTCCTGTGATGAAGAAAAATTTTGGGGTTTAAATGTTAAAACCTTAAATATTTAATGGGAAATTTGCCCCTTAACATGCAACTCAAACACATGCAGAACCAGCAAGGCCTTCTGTACAAATCTCAAGTAGCCTCCTACCTGTGGCTTAAACAGAAGACAGCTACTCCCGAAGTTCTTTGGGTAGCTCTTAAGTATTTCACAGGTACAAGCTTTTGGAAGACAAGCTTAGAACAGAGCAGTAGTCATCAAGCCAGTAGGCCTAAACCATTATCTAAAATTTAGTGGCAAAATAGATATTTTCAGAACACCTCTAGATTGGATTTCTTATCCCTTTAAGAAAGAAGAAAGCTTTAGAAGCAGCCATATTTTACAAGCCATACCTATTCTCTGCAGAAAGTAAACATCATAAATGGTCTTTTCCTAAAAGATAAATGTAAGAGGTATTTTTCTTAAAGATTCTGCAAAATTGTAGAAAGGAAAATAAAGCCTTATTTCAAGTATTTGATTACCAATTAGTATTCATTGTACATGCCTTATTTTAGACTTTTTAATACAGAACGCATTATGTACTTCAAAAGTATGTACTGATGTAGCAACAACGTGATATGCACAGAAGTGAGAACTCCTAGAAAAAAGATCAGGTTTTGTATTACAAAGGATACAGACATGACTCTTTACATCATTACGAAGTCCTTTGCGAACAAATTCATATGCTTCTTCCTTCTTCCCTAAGCAGTTCAAGGTCAGTCCTTTCATTGCAAGTGTCTCTGTAAGAAATATCATGTTTCTTATGTTTCTGACTTCCCATATGCCAGTTTCACAGCACAGATATCCTTTGAAGTTGTTACACAGTGACATTCCCCATTAAATAAATTTAGATCAGGATAGCAGCCTAGCACAGCTGAAGACTGTTATATGGAAGCATTTCCTTTCTTGAAATTGGTCTTAAAAAGATCACTGCAGAGCATCACACAGATGTGATGAACACAGACAACACAAACTTTATTAATTAAAAAAAATACATTTAAGTGGCTTTAAGGGAGTTAATTAGCTAAAGCAATTTTAGAGAGCTTCTCAATGTGTGCTAAAGTTCAAAGTAGGCAGAACAAGAAAAAAGTTAATTAAGTTGTGCCATACCACAAGAAACAGATCTCTCTCACAGTCAGTTCCACCATTACAGGTCGCTTACAAAGCATTAGTTAAGAGGAACATATTTCCCACTACAGTATTTTGGGGGTAAAAGACCTTCTCAAGGTAGTAGCATTTTAATCAACATTCTGAGGGGTACAAGATACCAAATAATACATTGACATGATTATTGCTCCCCTTTTTCCCCCCACTCTTCAAGTAACACTGTGGGAAACAAGCTGCATGTAATGCATATACTATGTCTGAAAGCTGTTACAGATTCATTCCATTTTTTCTGCTAAATAAGAGACCACTTAGTTTGGGCCCCTGCCAGAAGATTAGTCACACTTGCACCACAGTACTCTGGTTTTCCTCCAGTTGCAACCTTTTCCCCAGTTAATACCAGGAAACAGCCCATCATCTCAAGGTCAGCTATAACAGCTGGTTGAAGTTTCATTGATAGACTTGTTTAATACCATTTTCCATAAAAGTACACCTAAAGTAAATGATGACCCAAAATGAGCCAACGTTTTTTTGTTGTTGTTTTTAACTTGCCCTATATTCACACTGTAAAAACAGAGAAAGCTAGAATGATACCTTCCCAATAATATCAGGAAGCTTGAAAAAGATTATCCCCACCGTGGGAAGGAGGGCAAGCTACTCCTACCTTCCCACACCAGGGAGGTAACTGTCCAGCCACAGCAATCCATCTGTTTGCCACTTTCTCACTAAATTTTTCAAATTCCTTGTCTCTGAAGCTAAGTGTGACAAGACTGCAGCTTCCCATCAGATCATTTCATTGGTTTAGTTCTGCTTCAGCTGTTCATTCCAGGCTTTGCTCCCAAGCTTCAAAACCATTAGTGGCTCAAAGCCCAAGTAGTACGTGGACTGCCAAGGCAGCTAGTTGTCCTGGAAAAGTTTAAGAGGCAGCAAGAGCAGAAAAGACAGAGATGTATACGGAGATGTTATAACAACACAAGTGCTGGTAGAGACAAATGCATTAGGTCAGAGCTGGACAAGCCACTCTAGCTTTGAAGCAAGAGGAAAACTGTACTTTTATCTCTAGGGAAGCAATGAAGACAACAAAGGAACAGCAGACACGGATGGAAGCATGAAAAGGATTAGTCAAACATTTTGCCAGGATTTGACAATGTCAAATAGGAAAATAATTTTACTGACATGGTACATGCACACTCAGTGTTAGGCTGCTTCAACAGCAGACAAACAACAAAAATTCACTGTATTGGAAAGGAAGATCAGTTGAACCATGCAACAGAAACCCTGTAATACAGTAAGACTAGAGTATCTTATTGAAGATGGAGTTCTGACAGATGCAAATAGAAGCAACATTTTGCTGTCCCATTTCCTGCAATATTTATCAGACCAGGATCTCCAGATTCTGTCTAGCTTCAAGTTTCAGCAGCAACAGTATTACAGTTAACATTGCTCCTTGTAAGTAGCAATTTGGTATGCAGTACAGAAAACTTAAAGAGTATGAACTTGACAAAAAAAGCAAGATTTTTTAATTCATTGGCAGAATACCTTCATGTAATATAAAAAAAAGTGTTGGGCTTGCTATTAAATAGGAATATAATAAAACCCACACTAGCATTCTGACCCAGAAACCTAGAAAGGCAACTTACTTGGAAGCTTCACTGAAGTGTGCTTCCACCATGTATTTTGATCTTCATCCTCCCACCGCACAGGAGTGTTTGACTGAGCTAGGGTGGAAACTTGGTCTGAATGCACAAAGACTGAAAATCCAGAGTAATTATTCAGTCATAAGGACAGAATCATACTCGGCAACAGGCTCCTTTCTTTCCCAATAATATGGAATAGACTGATTATACATTTAAGCTCATGACAGGAAGGAAAAAAAAGTCTTTTGAGTCTGCAGTTACCTCCATGTTCAGCGAATTTCGGGTTAGATAGGATCATCTTGCAGAACTTGAGTCCATTTTTGTACTGTTTTTGTTCGTAACATTTCTGGAAAAAAGGTGGAATACAGTCACTGAAATGCACTTAAAAACAGAGTACCTTAACATACTATTACAAATGCAGTAGTTCTTTCAGTAAGGTATGGTAATCAGGTCACTAACAAGCTCTAGTTCAATATGACTATTCATAATGCATTGCCTTTTTTCAGCATTCAGAACAGTATCTGCCTTCATTTACATGCAGCCAATGTTCTACCTCATTGTCTCCTTTTTATAAAGTAGTAATTCCTTTTTGACAGAAATAGGAAAGGCAAGTAGGAATGCCTACTTTGATTCAGAAATTCTTAAAATAGAGCCAAGTTAGAAATCTTGACTCAACAGAACTTTTGAAAAGAGTTAGTCTTAAAGAGTCTAGACACTCCTTCCAACATCCCATGTCCCTGGCTTAGTGACCTCCCACAGTAAGAAGTCTCAGACAGAAGACTTTCTTGTTGCTGATGTAGACTTTTAGGAGGAAGAGAGAAAACGTGATGCAAGCTAGACCTATTGTAACCTCAAAAAAATACGTATATAGATACCCAGGGAGGGAGAATTTATCTGGGTATTTAAAAAAAAAAAATAACTGCACTATGCCAGCTAGAAATTAGATAAGGGCTACTTTTACATTTATTTAGGGAGCCATTTACCTAATCACTAGGTGAACTGGCAAACAATGCAGTTCAACTGTGGGAACACAAGGAGGGGAAAAAAAAAAAGACATGTGAATCTGACTCCCTTTTCTTCTTTTGAAAGATATTACCTAATGTTAATAACTCAGTATGGTCTTAGTAATTTAAAACAATTGCTGATCACTACAGTTAATCACTTTAAAACAAGTTTACTTAAGTCAGTTAAAGGCATGCTTGTATCAGTAAGCATGAAAGTGATTTAAGGTCAATTAAGCTTCTTAACTTGAAGAAACAAGCCAGGCTTAACTTGGCACCATTTTCAGTTAATAAGGTGTATTGTCCTGCTGTAATTTAGGTGGCTGTTCTCAGGAGACACGATGTCATTTCAGTTATATGCTTGACTACTTTAACTGTCTTGCATAGATCACTCCCACTCCATCAATCTTCCAGGACAGAGGCAAAATTTATGTTTAATTACACAGAGTGTAGTAACTCCTTTGCAGTCATAATACACCATTGCATTGCTTCGCAGGGTACAAGCAATAACAAGACATGCCTATCTATGCTCACTTTTGGGTAATTGGCTAAGGTGCCAAAACAAGGGTCCGCATCCAGTCTGTGGGAAAGGGCTTAGTTGCGGACAGTTTTTAAGCCTTTGTTGCCTGAAACCTCAAGACACTTGCAGTTAACCATGATTAATTGGAGACTAAATTGTAGAATAATTTAGGTCAGCAGGAACCTTTGGAGGTCACCTAAATCACCCCTCAAAACAAAGGATAGCTAACCATGATATTAGATCAGGTTGCTCTGCCTGGCTGACTTCTGGCAGGATGGCCAGAGAGTTCCCATCAGAGGGAAACAGTTATACTACAGCAAGTAACACTCAAACAACAGCAACAAAAAAGCTTTGAGAATTTTAAACTGAGAATTAGTTTCCACATCTTCACCCGAAATAAACCAAGATGCAGCAAAACTTGGGCTCCCCTCTAGGGGAAGGTCAAATTCTCCCATTCATTTACTTTTTTTTCCTATTAACATAGAATTGTTAAGGTTGGAAAAGACCTCTGAGATCATCTAGTCCAACCATCAACACCCCCCCCCCCCAAAAAAAAAAAACACCCCAAAAACCCCAAACAAAAAACAAAAACAAACCACCATGCCCACTAAACCATGTCTTGAAGTACCACATCTAGACATTTTCTGAACACCTCCAGGGATGGGGACTCCCCCACCTCCCTGGGCAGCCTGTTCCAATGCCTCACCACTCTTTCAGGAAAGAAGTTTTTCCTAATATCCAATCTAAACCTCCCCTGGCACAACTTGAGGCAAACAACCCCTTGTCCTATCACTGGTTACTTGGGNNNNCTTACTGAGGGTGCACTCAATCCCCTCATCCAGATCATTGATAAAGACATTAAACAAGGCTGGCCCCAGTACTGCGCCCTGGGGAACACCGCTTGTGACCAGCTGCCAACTGGATTGAATTCCATTCACCACCACTCTCTGGGCACAGCCATCCAGCCAGTTTTTAACCCAGCATTAAAACATAACATAAGATGCTTAGTATCATTTTTAAAGAATCATAAGACAATACCAACAATACTATAAGTATGTTTTCTAAATTTATCCAGGTATGCCTAAAAAAAAGTAATAGAATAGTCAACATTCATCTACAATTCTACAACTCTGGCAGCGTTGAGTGAAACTCCAACTATACAGCAATGCTTAACCATAGAACAGAAGCTATTCGAGTCAAGTGTGCACTTAAAATACATTAACTACTTGAGGAAAACATCTCTATTATCCTTGTTCTGACATTTTTATCTATTGAGTTCAGTCTCAGGCCTAGAATAAGAACTGAACTTGGATAATTATAGACAAATTTGAGATTTTTGGAGGACAAACAAGCTCACATTTTCCAAATGCCAAAAGATAGACGGGAGAGAAGTTAATGCTTTCCACAGAGAGAGAGAAGCGCAAGTTCAACATTCACATAAGGATGGCTTGCTGATAGACAACCAGCATACTTGTACTTGTCAATAAATAGATTAGCTCAAAACCAGACACAAACCACAGCATTTCTTGCCCAGCTGCTAGTTACTAGACAAAAGAAGGGCTGACTACAGAAACATCAGTATGAAATGCAACAATTCCACTGCTTACGGGACAAGCCTTGCTGGTTAGTCCAAAGGTGACTTCCCAGCCCTGCTCCCTCAAAATAATTACAAATGCATGTGTGTGTATGTAAGTTATTATTTATACCAATACATTGGCTTAAACCTACACCAGTATAAGAAAAGGACTGCTTAGCAACACAAATATTTGACTCTCATTGACATATACAGATATAGTGAAAGGCTTACAGATTCAGTTACATGGACAGGCCTAGGGCTTTAGAGCATCCAAACTTCATGAATGGACTGCTTTTATACTTCTGTCTGTCCAAAAACTGTGAATGAGCACACCACGCTCCACCTGTATTTTGCTTACAGAAGACCAGAGTTTGATGCCATATGATACCATCTCACTTTGTAGTACAGATGGGAATTTCATAGTTGAGAAACCTGATGTCTCCATATGTATTCCCAAGTTGTGTACTAATCAGGACAAATATAGCTGAAATGTGTTCATTAGTATCTGTCCCATTGCATTAAGTCTTTGGTATACTAAGAGCTCAAACTAATATGCTGGGTTGTGGTTTTTGTTTGTTTTTTTTAAAACAGCCTTATGTGTTGTGCTTAATGTGAGGCTTCCCATCACCCTTTTACAGCAATAATTTCCTTCTAAAACTAAAGCCAAATCATGAATGCTTACACACTTGAAGCCTCAAGGGAGATCTTGGCAAGGCCAAAATGTTATCCAGAACTTCTGCTACCAGATGTTCCTGGAAGGATGTTACCTCCTCTGGCAAACAACTCATCCTGGTTTATTCCCTTTTTCAACACTAACTCACAAATATAATCTACTTGTAGACTTCGCCATATAATTAAGCTAGACATCATTTTATGCACTTTCAGATAAGAATCAAGTGCCTCTACACAGAGGTCAAATAGGCACAGTATCAAGGAAGTAACTATAACTGTAAAGGTAAAAAAATATTATTAACAAGGACACAACAATGAGGAGCAAGAAGATACTTTAATCCTATGTTACAGTGCTTTGCTGCTTATACTTAAGTAACTATCATTCACAAATTCTTATTTTTCTATCACACCACCTTTCTGTAAAGAGACAAACGCCCTTCCACTAGTAAATATAAACAGAATCAGAGATCTGAATGGCTCACTAACATTACGTCTAAAACAGAAGGACTTCATGTATCACTACTCAATCACATATGCCATTTACATGTAAATTATGTTTAACTATTTGCAACACTGGGCTAATAAAGGGATGCTTTTACAGACTACACCTCCCTAGGCAAAGCATTTGCCACTTAAAGTCGTGTATTGCGACAACGGCTGTTTTTCACATACTGAAGACAGTTTAATACACAGATCAGCAATTTCATGGCTGAAGAACATCTCATTATGGCCCTTAGACATTAGCACTCACTTCTGAGAAGTCATCTAACAAAAAATTCTCAACTGGCTGCTCAAAGGGAGACTGCAGTTGCAGCAACCAATTCTCTTCCTCATTCCCTGTCCCTAGTGCCTCTGAATGTGCTGAAGTGACATGGTATTATTTCATAAACTGTTTTCACGTGAAGGCTGAATAAAATGTAGTATCACATTCGAAGAATGAGGACAGGTATCACACCAAACCAAATCGCAGTGTTAGGCATAGCAACCAGGCTTCCTTGATCAACTGAAGTGTTTTAATAGTTTTAAGTTGTTGAAGATGGTCTGTGACTGCAACAGAGCTGCAGCGAAGTTTGACCCAAATGAGACACGCTGACCCATCTTACAATGAGCATGCATAAAGGGGGCTTATAAGAAAGATGGGGACAGACTTTTACACAGGGCCTGTTGCAGTAGGACAAGGCGTAACAGTTTTAAATTCAAAAAGAGGGTAGATACAGACTAGATAAGGAAGAAATTTTTTTTTTTTTTTACAACATGATGAAACACTGGAACAGGTTGCCCAGAGAGCTGGTAGATGCCCCATCCCTGGAAACATTCAAGGTCAGGTTGGATGGGGCTCCGAGCAACCTGATCTATCTGAAGATGTCCCTGCAGGGGGGTTGGACTAGATGACCTTTAAAGGTCCCTTCCAACCCAAAGTTATTCTATGTGCAATTTTCTTTAATAACAACACTGCAATTTGGAAGCTGGTTTTGCTGTCTCTTGACAAGAGCTTGTCAAACACTAAATCCAAACCACTGTCAGCAATTTAACACTAGTGTCAGATCCTACCTGTGCGGCCCGTCTTCTAGTAATACAGGTCTGCACATCAACAGGCTGCCTCACCAGAAACATGCTGGACCATCAGAACCACCAGTAAGAAAAATAAGCATTTCAATGGATTTAACTAATTCTAAGTAGCTGAATAAAAACAGCTTCAAGCTTTATTAGAAAAACATCATTTGTTTATTAGTCTTCCCTGCCACTGTACGTTGATATAATCCTGCTTGTGGACCTCTCAGCACCAGACAGTTTCAACATTCTCCTTGCCAAGTGGTGTCCTCTCTTGTTGCCAAGATTTTGGTGCAAAACTCCAAGGTTTTTGGCAACACCTAGGATTCATTTAAACAAAACTTTAATCTTATGTTCTCAATGCTTACGTCTTCAGGGTTTTTTTTAAACTGTGTCTGCTGTGTAACACTGATGGGGGTCTGGGTAAGGAAGGAACCAAGGAGATAAATGTGGAACATCAGAGTCTAGAGAAAAGGACAAGGCTTACACACCAAGCCCTACACAAAGAATGCTGGAAGTCAGTTGTGCTGGAAATCTACCCAAGCCACAATGGTGATCAAGTTCAGTAATAAAATCCCTCAAAGTTATCACTGACTGCAATTCTGATCAGCAACTTTTACTGGGAGCTATCTGACAAGTATTTAGGGGCTGTTCAAATTCATACACATTTCTGACCAAAACCAGGCACAAACAATACAGGAACATCAGCAAACTGTCAGTATTCTTCTTAATTGGCATTTAACACTTGGACTTTTTAAAAAGCCTTGTTTATTGCACATCTATAAAACAACGTCATCTGCATCTAACAGAAAATCTGTTCTTTTCCCACAGCAGTTGATGAAATTAGTTATCTAAATACCATAGTCAGCTTTTTAGGCAGAACTCTGTATATACTGTTCCTATGCTAACAAATAATAATTACCAAATTATTCACTAGTTTTATAACAAGGTCTGACACCATCTTTGGTTTTAATGATACACGATTAAGTTCCACAAGAGTTCAGCATCTGTGTTGGAAATGCTCCTTGTATCACGAAATATTTGGATACTTTGCAGTACTGATACAAGAAAAGAAAGCGTCATGATGCTATTAAATTTCACAGGCAGACTAGGGACTTCTGCATGAGGTTCCCCAAACAGCAACCCTCTCTCCACAGTTATTTCAGTTCACTGATGTTTGAGAAAATGGAAAAAAGTATTAGCTGGAAGGGACTTCAGCTCATAGAGGCCAAGGAAAAAGCTCATTACCGCTTTCCCACCCTCACAGCATCTTAGATTTCTAGTCCCAGGACAACCCTTCCACAGTATCAACATGTTCTTCTACCCTCCCCCCCCCCCCCCCCAAGGCCTACTGGCATAAGAAGAGGAAGACAACCTAGCTCCAGCCTTGCTTGCTTCAATTGTCGAAATGGACAGGCCACATAGTTCTTCCCCAGACCTGGGGACTTGGCAATGCAGAATAGCACCAAGTCAGACCACAGACAGTGGTGTACAATAGCACAAGCGGCCAGCATCATATATAGTGATAACATTTTGATCAAAGTACTGATGTCACTGTAATACCTAAGCTTTCACTATTATGACTCTCTGTCTACAACAGCATTTTTTCCTTTAACCAGCTTTTACCAAGTACTGACGTTCAAATCTACAGAATACACAGAACATTTCCACTTGCATATGGCACAGTAACAGTTGTAATCACTGCTGTTTGTATTCTGTATTACTGACAGAATAAAACTGATAATGTATTTATTATTTATTGTATTAGCAAGAACATGTGTGATAAGAGAATGTTGTTTCAATATTTGTTTTAGATACATCTTCAACAACCCTAAAACTATGCCTCTTAAAGGGGGAAGCTTGTTATTAAAAAACTTGCCTTAAAGTAAGACCTAGTCTAATTCCGCACACAGCCTGTGCACACACACTCGATACAATTTGAATACCTAGAATAGCCTTTGCTTCAAAGGGCAGAAACAAAAGAACATGCAGTAGAAAGAGCTCTTGCAAGTACTTTGCATCTGTAACTTCCTCACTAATTGAGTTAGCAGAGTTCTCCACCATTTATGAACATGTGTATGCCTCTGCAAAGCAGAAACCGTGACAGCAACACTAGAAATTAGACAAGTCCTAGTCCCATCACATATTTGCAAGTAGGTTTTCATCTGCACTTTGTGTAGAAGTACTGAAAAGACCAATCTGCCACATCTCCTGGGATGAAACTGCAATTTGCTTACCAAGAACTCAGACTGAGCAGGTGCTCCACAAGCTAGTGGAACTGCATCTGCAAGCCATTAAGCAAATGAAGCTATCAACATCAGCACCATTTTGTGAGACCTGATACACACACATATATAAATCTCAGGCTTTAAAAAAGTTATGCTTTTATTTAGACGTCTTAAACATCTTAAAGCAAGCTCAAGGCAATTACCAATGTAAGCTTTAAACGCTAACTTCATCTCAACATTCCATAAAAGATTTCACAGTGATTCAGACAAAAAAGTTGCATGAATCACAACAGATCAGGCCAGAGAGATCAGACCCACCAGGTACAGGCCACCTGAGATAAAATACAAGTGTTAGATGCATAGGCAGAGACTTATGAGTAAGACAAGCCCTAATTACAGTTCTCACCAGAACGTTCTCAGCCTCCAGTTATTTGTGCCTCACCAATCCTCTGAGCCAAAGCGTGTATCTTCACACAAAAAAAGTAAAGGGCTTCCTCCCCACATGCACCCCAAAGTGCCTAAAACTTTTCATAGCTACTACATCTTTGCAGCAAAGGGTTCCAAAGTATAACCATGTTTTTGTTAACAACTTTGTTTGTAGCTTGCTACTTTGCAGCCACCATTTCTACCAAAATGAAAACCAGGCATGATAGCTTGAAAATAGGCAAGTCTGTTCTTAGCTTCTCCAGATGGTTCATAACTTCAGAATCTTCTATTAAATTCTTTCTCCTTCGAGAAGATCATTTCATACTTGCATCCTTCTTCTGAGGAGGAGGCTCGGGGGCAGGACCAGGGGAAACAGCATCGCGCACGGCACTGCAAACGTCGACTTGCAGTGTACTTGAGCGGTGGCGTAACAGCCTTTTTCTTTTCCCAGGATTCACCAGCTCTCAATTACTGTACAAGCAAATTGTTTTAACAGAACCTCAAAAATCCCTAAAGACTTCAAATCTTAGGGGCAATCCAGCTCACAGCCCATACCAGGTCTACATTAAGTTAGGATTTTCAAGTCTAACATTAATCTACAAACAATTCTGCTTGCTATGACTCAACTTACTCCAGAAACATGAAGTACTTCTGAGTGTTTTCAGGTGACCTTCACTTCTTGTGCCACGAGTAGTTTAGTACAACTCAACGTTTCTTGCTATTCATCACTTGTTCTGTTCAACATAACCACAGGCAATTAAGAAAAAGTTCCAACACAAAACACAATGGGACTTAACTCTGAAAAATTATCATTTATTCATACAGGAACTTTCCTTAAAAAAAAAGGCCAGAGTAAATAAACTACCAGCACCATTCCACAGAAGCCTGCTTTATGAGCCTTTCATGATGACATTTTCAAACTCCTTTTGAAAAACTAAACCAGGAATATTTATTTGGGACATAGTCTTCTCCAAATCGGACTCCCTCCAATCACTGACAGACGTGAAGCATCATTTTCCCTTATGAAAGTCTTACTGACTCTTACCATTAGTTTTGTTACCATTTATCCTCCACAATTCTGTCATCTTAGTAGTCTGCAGCTGGCCAGCCATCCTCACCACCTCTTTCCAAAGTCCCTGTCAAGGAAACAGTCTACACTTTTCCTATGCTGCCCCTCCTTAGCAGCAAAAGTAACAGCCACACTACAAATCAGTCCTATTAGTTACACCAGAAGATTTTTTACTGACAGCTCTGCACTCCTGTCTTTAAAGGAAGGGATCTTTAACAGAGACTGCAAACATCCTCTACTCCAGTAGTGGATTAAAACGGCTACCTCAGCTATGTTATTCATCTCATTTGGGAGGCATTAATTAGCATAGCATCATGCCTTCCCAATTATTGAGTTTAATAGTTCAGTAACTCCCCCACATCATTACTAGGAGACTAACTATTTGCATGCTTATAATCCATTATTATTTCATTAAATAAAATAAAAAAACATTTAAAGTTTTATGAATAAGAACTAATTCAATTAGTTCTTACAAACACTTGCATATTTATCTTTGATAAAAGAAGAAATCTCTTTAGATTATTGTAGAAGTCAGGGAACAAAAAGGACACTACACAGAAGCTGCAAAACTCCTCAGAGATAGGGCACTTAGATAATTTCTAAGACTGCCTCACCCAAAAAGGGTGAAAGATACATGCCTGAATGAACCAAGCAGCAACAAGTCACTGCTGCAAAGGGATATACTTGCAGGCTTTTTGTGTTTAATTATGTGAAGTGAAAAAAGAATAAATGGCTAAACTGGTCTCAGTAAGAGTAATACCTTGTATCCAAAGAGGTACTAGGACTTACGTCCCTCATAACAGGATGAAATATTCACAGGCTAGCCCTTCCTCAGGGGAAACGCATTTGCAATTAAAGCAGCAAACCTTGTTTTAGTCAACAACAATATGTGGAATTCACTAAGAAAACAAAGCATTAATTATTTACAGGCACAATATTATCCACAGTTATATTAGGCATGAAACAAACATCAGACAATACCTTACACTGTGTGATACTGGGCAGACACCAACAGTTATTACAAGACACTAAACATTTCTTAAAAGCAAAAACAATTTGGCAAGTAAGCCATGAAAGTGTAACAACCACCCCATGGCTTTCCTCTAAAGCACTCATAAGGACTACTACCATGCCCTGTCCAGCAGAGCTGATTTGATTCTATAAAGCCAAAGCTTAAAACTAATTTTAAGATGAGACATAGTTTATAATCTGGGTTGTCAGGTGGAGGGGGGGGAT
>VZTL01066325.1:0-23014 GCA_013400535.1 Scopus umbretta | reverse complement strand
TTCTCCTCTTTGTCTGGCAGGGTGACATAAAAAAACATCTGAGGTTTGGAAGTGACAACTCTGTCAAAGCTGATCCTGTTCATGGTGCGTTCATAGTCCAACCTCACTTCTTTCTCCAGGCAGTACATATAGTCTAACACCCTGTTACAAGACATGGTGTTTGAGCAGAAGTATGTCTGTAGCTTTACTGCAAAACTCACCCTTCACTCACTCACTCCTGGATTTGCTAATCCAGAAGTTTACCTACTACTGAACGCATAACTAGAGCTGTCCAGACAATGAAGCAGGCAGCAAAGCTATCAACTGGACATTTAATGACAGAGGCAAGTAGGGACCTGGGACTAGGACTGCAGCCCTCTCAAGTGTCTTTTTGGATCAAAGCAAAATCTCCACCGCGGGTGTGCAAGGGGAGAAGCATTACAGAAGGCAGGGGAAAAAACAAGAACTGAGGAGGCTAGCTGGCAGTTCTGGAAAAGTTGGGCTATCTGAGCTGTCCTCCCAACTGCCTCCTGCCAAACACCCCTTGAAATCAATTTCCTCAGCCAAAACATGTATAAGTGCTGAAACCCTTCTCTGTTTGCCCTAGAAAATCATCATCTTTCACCTCAAGCAAGCAGAGTATTTTTCTTTAGACCTATATTTCTGCTCACAAACAGAGACTAATTTCTCTCCTACTCTCTAGTTTAGGCTGGCAGACCATGCAGCCCTTCACACCTTCCTGTCTCTGAGCAGGGCAATCAGTCATGGCTGATTCCCAGCGACACCACCAACAGCTCATGATTCATCAGCTCAGGGACTCTTAAAACGCCCTCCTGATATGAACTGCATCTCAAAGAGACACTCTATTATATCCAGGTGGAGATCTGTTCTGCTTGCTTCAGGCTGTGCAGATCTTCTTTTGATTTTAGCAGCTGCTGAGAAGCAGAAGAGTCACCAGCAGACAACAGCCAACTCTCTGGAGACAACTAGTGGTCTGCAGATCAATTTGGCAATGACTGATCTGTTCCCTGAAAGCACAGGAAGACAGCATGGTCAACCATGCCATTTCTGTCTAACCTTCCTGCTGTTGAAGGCCTCTTAACTGCAGGTATAAGTATGGTTCAGTGGATCTGCACATGAAGTACATCTACTTTGTCTCAGAACATGGACAGATCACCCAACCTATGCATGTGTCCCTGGGTCTCTTGTGCTACCTACTTCTAATGACACTGGGCAAGAGGGTGGTGTGCATGTGCACAGGCTGGAAGGCAGATGAGATCCATGGTCTACAAGTGAGATGCTCAAGATCTGCCTCCATTGCCCCTTATTGTGTAGCCCTGTGAAGTCCTACAATGTTAATGGACTAAAGGCCGAGACCCCAGACATGTACTTGATGTTTTACCTCTTCTCTTTCTTCAGTGTGGCAGTATGCGTAGCCAACAGCTTGATTCTCTGCAGGCTCTTCTCACTGATGCTATTTAGTCCATCTGTGGGCATGCAGTCCACATACAGGTTGTACAGTAACAGTGTCTGTGTCTTCTTACGCAAGCTGTTGGCAGAAACTACCCGCTGTGCAAATACCTGGGGATCTTCAGCCAGAAACAGTAGGCAAACTCGTGGCACCCAGTACTGACATGACAACAATTTGGCTCTTCCTGGGAAATGAAAGTAAAGCTTACAAAAGTCTACAGGGAAAACAAAAGTCAGAATGGCTTGCAATGCTGACAGCAGCTTTTTGATGGACTGGCTGGATATAATTAGGCTGGCTTACTGGAGATCAAAATGAGAGACCAAAGCTGAGGACAGCAAGGGACAAGGAGCATGTAATTAGCAGCATCTCCAAACCTTTCAAAAGGTGGGTACTTCATGTTAATCTGTTTGCATTCCCCTTCATAATGGCATTGGCCCAGAAAGAACATCCTTTAACTTTTCTTGAAGGAGGGAAAGATGGAAAGACAGTATGTCCAAACGAAAGCCCTCAAACAGGTTGTCAAATTAAGGTGTGGAATTCCCTCCCCCAGAAGTTTTTCAGAACAGGTGAAAAAGACATGTGTCAAGAATGATAACAGGGAGAAGAATTATATTACTTTTGACGTCCTTCCCATCTCTATCTAGGACCAGCGTGGGTAATGGACTGGCTCTCAGACTATATCAGGTCCCAAAAGGCCTTACTTGAAACAGACCTTGTGGAGTTATTCCTTCACTGAGGATGGGTCGCCCTTCTTCATCCCGCACTAGCCCATTCTTATCTGTTTTATGGACCAGGTAGAGGTCTGTCTCTTTGTCATAATCCAGAACACCAACATCAATCCACTTGTAGATTAACTTCTGGTTTTTGGGGTCCTCTGAGAGAAACAAGGATTAAAACAGGGTTAGTCCATTCTCCCAGCGGCTACGGCAAATGGACTTTCCTCATCAGAGTGGTGATACTACAGTCAAATCCATTTACTAGTTTGAATCTTGGTCAATCTCACATAATTTCTGCTGCGATCAACTAAATAATGAATGGCCTTACAGCTTAGCATTTCTGACTGTTTGCACAAGCCAGAGCCCTCCATTTTCTTCCTCTTACCTCTGTAGGTTCCCTGTGGACCCTGGTCCCAAATCCTGCTTCAGGCACTCACTCCCATGCACTCTTTGCAGCCATAGTCTCACATTTGGGTCCTGTATGCCCCTACATCTTCTCTTTCAGCCCATACTTGGGGACCCCTCTGCCTCCCAATTCCTTCACCCCTTGATCCAGGACCCTTCATTACCCACATGGACTCTGTGGGAATCCTATTCTCCTTTCCCCATGTGAGGCTCTAGCTCTGTGTTGCCCTCCACATGAGTCCTCATTCTTGTAGCTGGGAGCAGGCATAAAACCCTGTGCCTTCTCCCTCAGTCTATTATTTCTCTGGGTCATTCTCATGGTGTCCAGCTCTTAAATGTCTGGATCCTCTTAAATGCTGGAAAGTGCTATCCAGACAGGTATGTATTTATATTGCTATCAGTATAGACGCAGGTCAGGACAGCATTATACTGAAGTTGAGCATGGATGCTAACCAGGTTCTCAGCCATAGGAATTTGTAATGGTGCTGGCACCATATGGATGCCAGTGGTCTCGCCTCCCCCAGGGCCTAAAGGGTCTGACTACTTGTGTGCAGAACAGTCCATTCAACCTGGGGAGTGATCAGATGTAGTGTTCCCCAAGCCAGCTGCAGGCAGAACTCAGCCATAATGTACTGGCTGCCTGAGGATCCACACAGCTTATCTTATATGCTTAGGTTTTGCAGACAGCCAAGCCTCTGAAGGTTGCCCCAGAGCTGCAGTCAGTATGCATGCCAGTTCCTATGCTTTAAAGTTAGTGCAAATGTGTTGATATGGGCTGCAGCCACAACTGGACACCAGTACAGCTGTACCTAGTGATGCCTTCTCATTGGGAAGGCTCTGAGTGACAGGAAACCAACAGACACCCATGTCACTTAATTTGCCCCAGATTTACTACTTGGATTTTCACTGCAATCTGAAGTTAACTTCTGATCCTGCACTTGCAGTGAAATCCAGGCAGACCATACTGTGTTCAAGCTAACTAACTTCATGATGATACCCACATATCAATGAAGTGAAATTTTGACCATACTGACTTGCAGGCACAGAAAGGAGGGCAAAAAGCAGAGGCTACTTCTAAAAAAGTGGAAACAGTCAGTCCAGGGCAGGACTGACAGTTGTCGAGACCCCTAGTCTCTTGCTCTGTCCGCATAAGCCTGATCAGAATGAGTTATTGCTTTTCTGCTATTCAGAGCTGCATTCATCAGAATCTACGTGCTCCCTTCTGCTGAATGGGCCTGTAATTGTTAGCATTGCCTCATTTGAGCAGTTACTCATTCAAGCTTTACCGTGTCCCAGTACATCATCTGTAGGTAAAAGTGCTTTTCCAGGCACTGGCTTTCTATTGTGAGATCCTGGCTCCAGTCCTAGTGAGATCCACTCTTCTGGAGTTCGACAGTCATACTCGTCATTGTCAAATATCTAAAAAGCCAGGACATGAATGAAATGAAGTCTTACTTCAGAGAAAAGAAAACGCCTGTCACAAAATTTCATGGGAGAAAGATTGTTGTACCAACAATGGCTAAGTGTCCTGTGATTCTCAGAAATGTCCTGTGGTATAAGCATTGAGATAGATCACAAGTGCCAAACATGCTCTCTTACCTTCAATGGGAGAGAGATGGGAAAGACAGGATCTTTCTTCTCCTCAATAGTTGGCATATTGTCAGGATCGTGGTGCCTTGGCATCAGCTGATTGGAGTCTATTCCCTTGCTGGCTAAGAGCTGAGCAATATCGAAGGTGAGATACAGCTGTCTTCTCCTGTTTTGAAGCCGGGGGGGGGAGGGAAATAACCACTTAATGTGCCTAGAAGGACTCCCATGCCTGCAACTCCACTTTTTGATTGTGCACCCTTATCAGTCAAAAAGTTTTTGAGTGCACACCACATACATGTGTCTTTTTTCATCTATAGAACAGAATAGTTCAGTTGGAAGGGACCTACAGTGATCATGTTGTCCAATTTATAAATTATATACATCTACTACTGTACTAATATATTATGTGCATTATAGAGCATACACAAAAATAGAAATTAAAAAAGGATGAGAAAAAGATGAAATAAACAATATTAAAAAAAAAAATTTCTTCCCGCATCTCAGTGAATCGTCTTGTGCACTCTCTGTGATGCATATACCCCACTTTGGGGAACACTGCCTTACAGGAAAGTATTTTCCTAAAAAATTTTTGACATGTCATGTCTTGACAGCAAAAATCAACACCCTAATTTGCTGTGCCCATTCCATAATAATGTCTCTAGCCACTTCCTGGTTACTTACCTCTCTACCTCAATCTTCCGAGGGCATTGACCTGGAAGCCCTTGGAAGGCAATCTGTACTTTCGGCTTAAACGATTGTACTGGGAAATCTGTCTTGATGAGGTCCTCAGTGGTTGGTCCAATCACTTGCTTATCCAGGACACTTCCAAAGTCCTCAGGCATCTTGAAGGTTGTGACTAAGAGACAAAGAGAAACACACATCTGAAACCACCAGACATCACTCTGCTTTGCATTCACACACAGAGGACTGTGCTGTCTCCTGGGTTGTCTACAGAAGTTACTTCACTGGATTTGTGAGAGAAATCAAGCAGACATCAAATGGGAAACAGAAAGGAAGACCTTTTTTCTTGCTGCAATATGTCATCATGGTTTTCCAGTATCAAAATGATGGCACAGAAGAAGCCTCCACTGAAAATTACTGTCATGCACCTTATCAGGAGGTAGGGCACTGACCTCGCTCTGAGGTGCTCTGTTCTGTTCCCAGCTTTGCTACAGAATCTCTACATGATTGTGGGCAAGTTACTGTCTCTAGTGCATGGCTTCCCTCACTCTCAGGAAGGGGTGGGCCTCTCCTGCCTCCCCAGGGTGCCCTGAGACCAGGAGTAGCTGGGATGATCTTGGTCAAGTTGGTGATAAAGGGCTTATGAATACTGTAGGAAAGAACAAGCTGCTTGGGTCATCTTTATGTGCTGAAGTCCTTATTCACACCTTACTTTGGACAAATCTCTCCTCAGGTTTTGCTCAAGCAAACCTCCCACTCACATCAGCAGTGGTGTGAGAAAAAATTGAGTTAAACAGCTAACAATCTCACAATTTGGTCAAATGTTTTCAATGGAAATTTGGACTAAGCAAAAAGTACACATTTCCAAGAACTGCCTGAAATTAAACCATGTCATTTACCCCATAAAAAACCTAAACAGTTTATATTGCTGAACAAGCTGCAAATAATAGAACAGCAGCAAACTGGGAATTTGAAGCTTAACCTAAATTAAGTAATTGCATGCAAGCTTTAAAAAGCACTATTCCCTAGACAGAGCTAAGCATTGAGCTAAAAATAGATTTTAGTGGAGTGAGAGTTTTTCATTTGATGAACTTTCACACTTTACCAAGAAGAAACTTAAGGTTCTGGCTTGTAAGTGGGTATTTTTGATATCAAGCTTTGGACCCAGTCCTTCACCCTGCTCCGTGTGCTTTTGTTTGCATCACAGATGCGATCCCTTTATTTCAAATCAATTGTGCAGAGCAGCCAATAATGCTGAAGCCAGACACGTTTCAGGACGATCAGGTACAGGAAGGGTCCTCTAAGAGGTCATTCCATTGCCCTTCTTAAATGGCCCCTGACATGACTCCCGTAGCTATACATTACATGCTTAGGGACTAAAGGAAATAGCCACTGAACTGGCTCCTCTCTCTCTACTCCCCTCTTTTAGGAAGGTCTCCTAGCCTGGAATAAATATGACCCTAAACATTTCCATTCTCCATACGAACATACATGCTTATAATACTTTTGAGGAATCCCTAAAGTGCAGAGCATTTAACACAGCTCCTTTAGCCTCATGTGTATCTCTTGGGGTCTTTACAGAATGGCCCTGATTTATGTTTGTTGTCAGGGAGCACAGCTGTTCCAGTTTTGTCACTTCATTGTTGCAAAATCCATGGCATCATCCATTATGGCATTTTGTGCACTATCAACTATTTATGTCAATACTTAGTGTTTCATTTGCATTTACATTTCCAGCTTGATAGCTTCTTCCCCCTTGAAGAAGCAGCAGATCATAAATAGAGATCTGTCTCCACTTGTTAGAGATGAGTCTAGCTTGTCAAGATTCACTTGAGGATGCAGTCATTTGTCCTCACTCATGAAAATAAATGTCACTTCTAAGCACAGGAAGGTGGTATATATAGTTACCATCTTTCTCTAAGACTAAAATCCTCTCACATGCACGCTTTCTCCCCACCTGCTGCCACCCTATGATCTGTATCTCAAAGAGTGCTCTAGGGGCCAGAAGAGTGCTGGCAAACCTTTCAGCCATGCTCTGTTCCTGTATTTGAGCATCTATGATACAACAAGCTCTTGTAAGCAGGTGGGACCAGCAGCTCTGTATACACAAAGACCCCTTGATTCTAGGGAGAACAAGCCACTCTGGGGCACAGCTGGATGCAGAATGAATAAATAAGACAGGACCATGATTTTGGCTATGGGTACCTAGATCCTGAATACAGCTCTCATGGGCAGGTCCCATTTTCACAGGAAAGGGGCATTACTGGCTCCATATGCAACGATAATATGTGCAAATTCAGTGCTCACCTGGCATATGGCCCGTGGGACCAAACTCCCACAGGCAGCAGTGCAGTCTACCCTGAATCTTGGAGGGATATAACCAGGAGAAAAGGGAACAGTTTTACTACCCAGTCAGATCACTTTGCTCCACCTCTCAATGAAACTCACTTTTCACGGGACATTCAAGCATCTCAGCACCATTCCTGGCACTGAGAGAATGAAAGCAGAGCACTAATGTAGAGTCATCAGCCTCGTTCCCAGCATGCTCACTATAATCAGCCATAAAAGTTTTGGTCCCATTTCCCGCCACGTTTACGCTCAAGTATATTTACCTTTAGGGGTGTGCTGCTCGAGGTCCACCTGTCTTAGCAAAGCGTGGTGCATATGGGGGCCAGCACAAACATCCTGAAATGCAGCATATGAGGAAAGCGTCAGACATAACAAAGCACAGTTGTAGCACAGTGGCAGGGTGGGTTATAGAGGTCCAGAGAGAAAGTGAGACTGCAAGTCTGACTTTACCAGAGCTTTAGGGACAATTGAGACAGTGAGTAATGGTCAGAAAAGGCTCAGAGGCACAAATATCTGGAAACTTCAGCCCAATGCACAGAGAGGCAGGGGATTTGTCAGCAGAGTGCAGCCTGATGTCAGGTCAAAATGTGGATAGGAATTGATGAGGTAGGCAGTCATTAAAGTTTTATTTCCAAATATCATCTGCAGTCACAACCATATGCCTGCCCTGCCATGCTGGCATCCTAAACCCAGGCAACATCATGACGACAGTGATAGCACTGATTATTGAGGAAGGCAGCACACTACAATCAGGAAGAGCCTTATGGCTTCACTTTGTAAGGGTCCAGGTCTTGCACATGGGCCTCCAAAATGAAGGGTTAGGACCTGGGGTGAAAGCTGTATTTCTCCATACCAGGTGTACTACAGGTCTTTCCATTTAGGACAGCAGTAGAAAAAGAACTGCTCTTTGCACTCACCTCCGAGATATTGGAGGTTCCTGGAGTGAGGACATCAGCATAAAATGTCTTTTGTCTGCAGGCCAAATATTTTTTTGGTCCCTGGTTGCAGCTCTCAGGAAGCAACAAACTTGTTCCTAGACTGCAGTCCCAGGATGAAGCCTCATTGCTGGTACTGTGAGGGCTGGGGCTCCTACCCAGAGAATTCATCAAATCCTTCTTTGCTTTATCCATCTTCTTAGGAGAACAACACTGTGATGCAACCCTGGGCTTGCTAGAGTGGAAAGACATTGAGCCTGTTAAACACTTGACCTTTGGTGCTCCTCCACATCCTCCCACCATGCTGGCTATCATTGGTTTGCTAAGAAGATGAGTGGGTAACAAGGTAGGTTTGACACCCTGCTTCAGTACCAAGTGCTGCCTTTGTGACCTGGGGACCATTGGGCTCACATGGCTGACTTGATGGATCACTAACCCTGGGGAAAGAGAGCACTTTATTATTCCAAATGGGTTTTGGAGGGGGAAAACCAGCAGTATACGCACAAAAAGCTGCTTTCCTGAGGCAGCAGGGACTTCCTGGATCTGTGGCAGTATTCAAAAGGCTGTCAGGAGAATCTGAGTAAACTGGGACTACAACAGAAGAGCTGCTTTTGCTGTACCCAAATCCCTTAAAAACCTTGTCACACTTGACTCCAGTGGGAGTAGGCTACAGGCTAGATACCAACACAGCTACTCCCAGATGTAAAGTCTGACTCTTTCACTTAAATAATTCAGGAGAGATGTTTAAGCATCACCTAACGAATATCAGAATATAGCCAGAAGCTCCCCTCTCTCTCCTGCAGGGGATATTTTTGCTGGTGATCTCAGCTCACAAATAATTTCTACTCTTCCACCTTGGGAGACACAAGTCCAGGCAAATATCAGAGCTGTATGACTTTATTTTATAAAAACCTTTGTGCACCGAGAGATACTAATTAAGAGCAGCCCTCAGACTTCTGGTACGACGATAATGCAACCCTTGATTTTAGGCTTGTCTAAACACAGAGATGACTACTGTAACTAATTAGTACAGCTAAAGTGACACAAGGCCCTCCAGCCTACACACACATGCGCCAATGTAATGATGCACACATACCCACATAGCTTATTCCTATAAATTATGAGTCAAAGCTCTCCATGGTGTTTCTCAAGGCTACTCCAAGTGCAATATGGCTTATTCATCAATTCCTGCTCAGGGCTAGATCCAGACTCCTCATCCAGCCCTACCTGACTAATGGTCTGTGTCCTGCTGCCTTGCAAGGACCCACACGTCTGCCTTGCTTACTTATGGAGGCCAAACCTCTGCAACAGGCTGCTATGTGAGAGTCTTCCAGCTTGCCATAGCTAAGTGTTAGAAAGACTTTGCCTGGTCTTGTAGGCCACAGCTGGTGTAGTACCTGTCTGGAGTCTCATCCTGATGTGGAGACGACAAACAATATCCCTTCCTCCCATGCCCAATCTGCTCTGCTCTTGAACGGAGTAAAAACTCTGCCTGTCCTATGCTCTTGATCAGAAAAGGCAATTTTTTTTCTAAATTTCACCTTGCTGCCTCTCTGCAAGAACGAATTGGGTACACACAGTAGGGAAAGCATTACATGCATGCTGGAGATAAGAGGGAATAACTGTGCTGGTTTATTACTGCAGGTTCAGGCCAGTGCACAATTTTGAGAGGTTGATTCAAAAAAGAAATCAGGTAATAAATCAAGGTTACCATGATGCGAATCCTTTAAGTGAAATGGAGTAAATGAACAGATTGGAAAGACTTGGGAGACGAGATCAATAATACCCCCTCCCCTCCTTCAAGCTAGAAAATCTCAAATCTTTTTCCTCTCAGCATCTCTTTGGCATGGCAGCTGGAACCTCATACCCTGAAGAATGAATTTTCCACGGAGGATTTTGTTTTTATTAGCTATCTTATGCTCTGGCCATATCTATTTTAGCAGCCCAGCAGGATTGATTGGTATCAGCCAAGATCCAAGGATTCCTGATGAATCACCGCTGGACTCTTTTGTGCCTGCTGCACTGGCACAGAAAACAGCAGTAAGGTGGAATGACCCTGCAGTGGCTCTCCTGATTTGTCACCTCAGCATCCTCTTCCTGGGCGCAGGGGCAGGGGTGGTGATGTGACTTGCTGTACTTTTACCTCAGGACCAGAATCTTAAATCCATCCAATTCAAAAAAAGCTACCTCCGGGAGGCAAGGTTCATCTCATCCTTTAGCAGGGTGAGCAACTGAGCTGACTCCCAATTTAGCAGGACTGGTAATCTCTGCCTAGAACCAAAATAATGTGGCTGCTTCCAATGGCAGCTGCGTTCCTGTGATGGGGGAAGTGTGTACCAAACCTGCCCACAGCAGGCCTAATTCTTCATTGCTTTGCTCCCTGTGTACTTACTCACACCTCTGTAAAGTCCTTCCTGAGCTCTTATCTCAAAGCAAACCACTACTCAGTGTCCAGCTCAGAAACATCCATCTGTCATGTTCTCACAGCTGCACAGAGGGGGAGTCTGGTGTTTTTAACTGCAAAAAACCCTGATACACACCACCCAAAATAAAGAACAAAACCAGGCCTCCAAAGTTTTCCCAGCAATTCCCCAGACAGGTGAGTAAAACAGCTTGCCTGAGCATGCTAAAGCTGATATAGAGATGGAAGAACTGCTAAGCACAAAGAGAATCCTACACTTCTGCCACGCCAGCTGCTGGGATGTGGCCAGGGTTTCCAGCAAGGAGGTTTCCCAGAGCATGGTGGGGAGCCCACTCTGGTGCCAGCCTCCAGCTAGGAGGTGGTTTGGTACTCCCATACAGCTCTCAAAAATGGTCTCCAGGTTGGTTTAAAAAACAAGAGAGGTCCTCTCTCTTTTATTCAGCCTAGCTGCTGAGCCAAGGGGTTTATTGCAGAGCAGTTCACTCTTCCCCAGGCTCCAATTCTTCCAGTGGCAGCTTCCACCCTCCCACTCCCCCCAAACAACGAGCAACATGCAGAGACTCCAGGCTTGTCCTCCCTACCCTCCCATACAAGGCTGACCCTGGACCCTCATCCCTAGGCAGCAGAGCTTGGCATGGATTGCCAAGGCTGTCGCTGCTTGGGGAAAGGAACACCTCCCAGCTTGCAGCAAGCACACCATGGCAGCCCGAGCATTCAGGGAGCTCTGCTAGAGCAGCGCCAACAGTGTGAAATAGCTTGCGCTTGAAGATTTCTTGGTTGCCTGAGGAATCCAGAAGGAAAAGAGTGAAACTGCCCAAAGCCCTGTTAATGTCACGCTCTGGCTGCTGCAGGCAGGAGGCTGGCTGCATGTCTTGTTTGCAGCCTTCAATCCCTTCCTACTCAGAGCACTTTCCTCAGGGCTGGAGCTCCCCTTCAGCAGAGAGAGGTTCAAAGGCAGGGGAAAAGGGAGTTCAACTCATCGCAAGCAGATGAGATGTCTTCCTGAAAGCAGATCCTCTGCCCCCCCTCAACAACCCTTCACTCCCCGCTGCCACTGCACATCTGGGAGCATCTCCCCACTCTGCAATGGCAAACATCTGCCTGGCACCAAGCCATCCCAGCTTTAGCTCTAATAACCTTTGAAAATCTTTTCACGACTGCTGAAACACCTATCTTTCCAGCAGTTCAGTCATGCTCTCTCACACCTGAAAAGCATGTTTCCTGGATATACCAGGTACATCGCACTATGCTAAATTGAACTATTCAAAATGAAAGCATATTCTAATGGCACTGCTGACACAACATTAGCTACAACGTCTGTGTGTCATCATGGCAAAACTATAATTACAATTTCTCAGCAAATCCAGGCTTTACACATCCAAGAAGTCAAACTCCCACATGTCTTGCTCAATGTCTGGTATGAGCTTTTTGATTTGCTGCCTCTTACTTCGATTCTTCGATCCAAAGCTTTGACAAAATGGACTCTTTTCTTTCAAATAAGGTTCAAAATGGCTAAAAATTGCAACAGAAAAAGAGAAAAGTACTTTAAAAATAATCTAACCCCTAAGCAAAACTGCAGATTGAAATCTAGCAGTAATTTATCTGAAATCTATTTATCTGTGGATAGCCAGAACCCCAACTACTACACCATCCGGACACTAAGATGTGTAAGTTCCTTCTTCCTGTAATTTAAGCCATATAATATAAGCTCAGACAAGGTGATGCGCTTTCAACAAACTGCCTTAAACATTATCCTCTACTTCAAATCTCTCCTACTTTGAAAAGGGAGTTGAAAATAATTTCGAGTTTTATAGCAGCCCATTCCCTCCAACAATTTGCATGGTTTTAAAATTGACTTTCCTCTGGCCTTTTAAATGCATTCCTTTCTCCCCGGGAAAGCACCACGCAACCGCCACTAGAACCTGAGGGGGGAACAGCAGAACTGATGGGGAACAGCAGAACTGATGGGGAACAGCAGAACTGATGGGGAACAGCAGAACTGATGGGGAACAGCGTTCCTCATTACACAGAGTGCCTTAACGACAAGGCTACACCACACGTTTTGAGGTGATAGTCATAGCGGGTGTTATAAGACACCACACAAAGTATTTGGACCATGACTCCGACAACGTTTGTTTCATTTGTGAAGCACAACAGCCTCCGTTGCTACCGGAGCGCAGGAGAAGCAACCTAAGGGCAGGAGCTAATTGTGCTAATTGTGGAGATGGGACGGAGCGAGGCACCCCGAGGGAAGGGGGAGCAGCTTCCCGCACCCCCCGCTTTCCATCAGCAGCGGGAGGACACCCCACTTCCGATGGTCTGAGGAATCCAAACACTGACCGCCATTTCCAGCGCCCGGAACACCACGAGGACTCCCTCATCACCCGCCCCTGCGTGCCCGTCGATCCACCCGCCAGGGNGAGTCCCGGCTGCCACGGCAGAGCCGCCTCCCCGGAGCTTCCGCTGCCACCTCAGAGCTGCCACCACAGAGGCACCACAAAGCACCCAGTGCCACCACCGCTGAGCCATCGCAGAGCCCCCGCCGCTACCTCAGAGCCACCACAGGGTCCTCACTGAGCCACCACCATCACCCCAGGGCCACCACCGACCTGCCATAGGACAACCACAGAGACACCACTGCCGTCGAGCCGCCACAGAACCGCCACCAGAGGCCACTGCTGCGGAGCCAGTGCCACCAAGCCACTGCCACCATAGAGCCACCATCAGCCCTTGCCTTCCAGGGCTGCTGGCCCCAGCATGTGGGTGCTCGGCTGTCCCACCGAGGAGCCGGCCTCCACCACCAAGTGTCTCTGGGGACAGTCCCCAGTCCCCTGCACAAGGGAGACAAAGGGCTAGGTGCCTGCTGCTCCACTGCCACTGTCCCTGCCAGCTGGCCACCAACCCCACCAGCAGCTGTCCAGAAAGGTCCAGCAGATCCCTCCTTCATTCACCCCAGCCCCAAAACCATTGTAGGTGGGCAGGTTGCAGGATGTAGAGCTGCATGATGGCTTGTCTATGGCCAAGCTTATGTACCCATGGAAGTCTTGAGCAGTCACATCTAGGGGGTCATGTCAGGTGTGGATGGGTGACTACCACCATATACTATGACCCTGGAGAACACGTCATGCCCTACAGATGGAAAGGTGGCACTGGGTCCTGCTGGGAGGACCCTGTCAAGCTGGTCCCTCAGGGAGGGGATGGTGGGGAAGGGACAAGCAGTGCCAGCCTCACGGGGGAGTGAGAAAGGACAGATTTGGATTATTTTGGGGGAGAGGGAGGAGGTGGAAGAAGCACAGGAAAGGATTTAAACCAAAAAAAAAAAGCTGTAAAAGTAAGATATCTAGTGTGAGGGAGGGCAAAGGACAGAGGAGGAAAGGATGAAGCAGGAGACCAGAGTGGAGGCTCTTGCAAGAGGAGAGCTGTGGGCAGGTGGATGGGCAGGGGCTGCTTCATAGCCCCTTCGCCCCCCCCCCATGCCTGCCATCCCTGTCCAGGCAGGCAGAGAGCTGAGAGCAAGTCGGGCTGATGCACAGCTCTGTGCCCGGGAGAGGTACAAGTCCTAGAAAACAGGACCGGAGGAGCAGAGCTCTGCAGGGCTTCCTGAGTTAAAAAACACCTGGCAGGCTGGCCAGAAGGATGCCTGCCTGGCCTTGCCTGGGGGCAGAGGGTCAGGCAGGGTGGCACCAGGGTGAGGGGTCATGCCGCGGGGAGGCAGCAGAGCCCAGGCGATGAGCACCGGCTCCTCTCCCTGCCTGCACACCTGCCTTGGCACTGGCTTCAGCAGCCAGGTTGGTGCTGGGTGCAAAGGGACAGGGAGTCAAGGGTGGAAGAGTCACTTGTGCCATCTGAAAATTTGCAAGCAAGAGGATGTGAAGTTTGGGCAGAGAGAGGTGGAGGCTGTGGCAGGCAGAGCCTCAGGGAAGAAACACAAGCTTCTCCAGATAAGAAAGTTCCTCCCAGCAATGCTCAGCTCAGGCCAAGGCGTTCTCTGGATCAGCCCCACACAGCAGGGAGGTCTCTGTGCAGATTTGCCCCCATGCTGGACTGCCCCTGGCCCTGCTCAAAGCAGTGGCTGCTGGAGAACCTCCCAGGTGTATGTTCTCTGTCATACTGACGGCCTCGTCCCTTTACTTAAGAAAGGTGTGCAGGCTGGCTTGCCTTGATTAGGTTTGATATAATTACCGCTCTTGCTGGAGTTCCCTGGAGTCGCATCCCAGATGGTTCCTCTGGCTGGGAGGAAGCGACGGTGGAGCTCCTTTGCCTGTTGTGTGGGAAAAATACCCATCCATTTCATGCCAGCTTCGTCTCCCCTGCAGTGGGTTGGGATTCACAGCAGGTCTTGCTGTCCCTGCAGTTAGCAGTGCTTCATCTTTGACTGGGCTTTCAAAGTTTGACACAAAATGCTTCAGCGAGTCAGGAGATGAAAGCTGAGCTGTTTTGACTAGCTGGGCCTTCACAAACCCACCGGGCCAGAACAGAAAGCAGACAGGTGTGTAAGCCACCCGGCTCTCCATCCACGTGCTGCCATGACTGATTCATTTCCTGACCTGCCTTCAAAAGGGCCTTCTGGTTCCCCAGAGACTCGCTCCCAGGGGTTGCAGCAGGGTGCACCAACACCATGTCCTGCTTCCATGGGTGCTCCTTCAGCCCAGGATGGCCAGGCAAGGGAGTGTGAGACCTAATTACTTGCAAAAGGCAGGTTCAAAATGGCAGTGGCGAGTTGAGCATGTCTGTGCCTTCTCCTTCTTGTATCAGTCCGGGCTGAGATGCTGTCACCAACTGGGCTGGCACAAAAGGTTTAGTGCTGTCTATCTTCCAACAGTTCTTCTACCTGCTTCTTTTCTGCCATGGGCTCTTTTGAGGCCACAGGTCCACCTGTGCTTACAGGTGGTGCTGAGTTCCCAAGAAAACTGTTCTTACAAGAAGAGGTTCCTGAGTCCCTGCTGAAACAGGCTCATTGGTGACTTACCCAGGGTTTTCCCTAGTGCAAGGCTGCTTTGGGAGAAGGAAAACACTGCTCTTCCCATCCAACCAGACAGACCACTGGCATGGTGAAAGTATGAGCAAGGGTTAGCAGAGTCTGGACCCATGGTGAGGGAGAGAGCTCTCATCTCGCCCAGTTACCAGATGTGAGAATCAAAACAGTTTCAATAGGTGTTAGAATGTGACCTGGCACTGGGAGGGGGAAATATGTCAAAAGTGCTCATGGTTCATTCTGTCTCTGAGGCTCTTTTTTGGCTGAAGAGCCCAGCTTCTCTCTTGTATTGTCCATGAGCTGTTGGAGCCACCTTTCTTCCTCTCCACTTTCACCCCTTTGGCTCTCATGCATCTATCCCAACCCAATAGCTCAGCAAACACCATTGCCAGGACAGCATATTACACCAAAGTCTGCTTCTACAGAGAACAACCTTCCTCTAGTTATGGGAGGAATAATAAACTATCAAAAAGCCCAACTTCTGTGGACCTCAGAGATGATCCGCTGATTGTTTTGTTTCATCATTTGCACCTACCCAATGTGGGTGGCAGGCTCCTTCAGATTTAGCAATGTTTCCATACCCACTCCCCACACATTTTGCTGAAGGTGTAAATGATCCTGAAAGCACAAGGCCACTGGAGAATAAGGCCCTAGATTTCTCTGTCTCCACACCTACATGTGTTCCCACACACAAGATACAGCATGAATCTCGAGTAAACCACCACATGTAGACAATGCTAACAGGACATTTGACAGAAACTCCTTAGATCGAGCCCCAGAATGCAAACCCAGGAGAAAGTCATAAAGCAGAGGGAGTCAGGACAAGGTCCAGCTTCATGTTGCCTGCGCCCTTTTCCCGAAGGTGAAGTTTAATTCTGGGAAGGTGATATCAAGCCAGATTCACCTCATATTCATGCTACTTTCAACAGCTCTCTCAACAAACGGCTGTTACCCTGAATTCAGGCAGGCTGGGACTGGTGGAGCAGTTTGTAGCAGCCAGCTGCCAATTCTGTGCTTTCCAACCACAGTTTTCACTGCAGCCTCAAAAAGTGAATGAGACTTTGACCCCGTGTCCTGGTTTCAGCTTAATTCAGAGTTCATTTTCTTCCTAGTAGCTGCTATAGTGCTGTGTCTTGGACTTAGTACGAGAACAATGCTGATAACACACTGATGTTTTTAGTTGCTGCTCAGTAGTGTTTACACTAGTCAAGGACTTTTCAACTTCCCGTGCTCTGCCAGGTGCACAAGGAGCTGGGAGGGAGCACAGGCAGGACAGCTGACCCAAACTGACCAAGGGGCTATTCCATACCATACGGCATCATACTCAGTATATAAACTGGGGGGAGTTGGCCGGGGGGCAGCGATCGCTGCTTGGGGACGGGCTGGGCATCAGTCAGCAGGTGGTGAGCAATTGCATTGTGCATCACTTGTTTTGTATATTCTTTTATCATTATTATTACTATTATTATTGTTATTATTATTGTTATTTTCTTTTCCTCTGCTGTTCTATTAAGCTGCCTTTATCTCAACCCACAGGTTTCACTTTTTTTTTTTCCCCCGACCTCTCCCCCATCCCACCGGGGTGGGGAGAGGGAGGGTGAGTGAGCAGCTGTGTGGTGCTTAGTTACTGACTGGGTTTAAACTACGACACCTTGATAGAGTGACATTTTTGTTGGTTAGTTTTCTCCCTCATCTCCACTACCACACCACAGTAAATCATCTTCTCAGTGTGCATTCTTTCACATTCAGGATCACACCATCAACCCAGCCAGAAGGCTTCACAGAGGAATTTGCAGGCAGAGGTTGTTTCTCCAATGAAGGTGAGCAGAAAGCGTGGGCCCGACCAGAAGTAGGAAGATGGCAATGAAGATTGCCAAGGCCAAGCTTGAGCAGGCAGGGAGTGGTGGTGATGGAGAAGCTAAGCAAGCCTCAATGATGAGATCTCAGCAGCAGTGGGCAGAGAAGCTTGCAGTAGGCATTTTTTACACAACTGGTTCAGGCTCAGCTGAATTGGTCAGAACTGTCTCTGACAGAACACTGCCTTCTACTCCATGGGGCTGCAGGTAGAAAGAGCCTGTTGGCCATCAGTGAGCTGGGAGCTTTTTCCAAGAAGAGCCTATATGTACTTTATAAGGACCTTGATTTCAGAGAGGGTTAGTGGCAGAGATACTCCTGAAGATCCCACCTTCTGGCTTCAAAATCCCTTGGGGTTAGACCTTTAAAATCTTCAGAAGCCTCAGCCAGATAAATGGCCAGATTTCATGCAGCCTGAGATGACATGCAGACAGGTCATTTGTCAGGACATGCACAGGGGGCTTGGTGCTTTGTAGCTCCCCCAGCAAATATGGTGCAGGCAATTCCCCATCTTCCTAGGAGAGGAGAAAGCATCAAAATGGAGCCGACAGTCTAACCACTAGCATCCAGGAGCATAAAGATAGGTGGCTGTAGCCTTGCTCTTGCTGAGAGTGGGCTGTTGACAGCTGGGACACGAGTCATCCCAGGTAAGAATACCAGAGTCTGCCTCATGAGGAAGCCAATATGCCCAGTCTGTACTGGGGAGGATGTAGCCTGAGAAGTGACATTTCCTGGCACTCTTCAGAAATCTCAGAGATTCACATATAAACACTTTTTAAGCAAGCAAAACACAGCACTCAGGAGGCTATAGATAGAGCCTGCTCTCTTCTAGGAAATTTATCACCCGCCCCCAGTGAAAACGATCCTAAAAGAACTGCAAGCCATTTCTGAAGAGCTACTAGCAGTCTTACAACTTGGGCATTCCCAGACAACATAGAGGGATCGAGGTCCTTAGCCAAGTAGTTTTGAATGCTCAAGGGAGTTCAGGGGGACACTTTTCTTTTAATAGGATCAGGAGAAATTACTTGCCAGCTTTTAGAACGGCTAGAAATTTTCCTTGAAGCTTCCAGAGGAACATCAAGATTTTCATGAGAGAGATGGAGACATCTTGGCTTTCTACCATAAGGGCACTTGCTGTGGGGTGTGGGGAGCTCTGGTTCAAATCTGTGGTCTGGACTAGACCCATCAGGCCCAATGTTATATCTCCTCTTGTGAGGTAAGCATCAAAATCATCTGGTTTTGAGCAAAAATTCCATCCTTTGCTGACAAACAGTAATGGATTCCTGCAAAAAGCCTTTCTTTCAACCAACTGGCATTTCATCAAGGAATTCCCAAAATGTTCAGATTTTTTCCACTTGAAAGCATGTGCCAAAAGCTGGGATAGATCCTCACCTGAACACCAACATTTCAGAAGTGGTACAGAGCAGGGCCTGAGCCGATGGGCTGAAGAGAAAAACAAAATCAAGGCATTTCTTTGCACCACGACTTAGAAGAAGTGTAACACCATCAGAAGCACAGGTTCAAGCACGCCAATGTGTCAGAGTGGCATATCTCCACACAAGAGGACAACCCATCATCTTTTTTATTTAGAATGGCTTCAAAATGTACCTTCTTGACACTTGTTCATCAGCTGATTTATTGCACCAGGTGCCAGCCTGACTTCCTGCCATCAGTAACACAGTGCTGTCAATATCTGGGCATTCATATCATTTATCTGGCTGGTTCATCTACTCTTGAAGTACCTTCTCACTTAGCAGTGAATATTCCCATAAAGAGCTTTCTCACAGAGAAACCATTAAAAACTATTGGTGGAAAGCAAAAAAACCCAAGTGTTTTTTGCTGTTTTCTGTCTGATTTTTGTATGCAGCTGTGATTATTGTAGCAACATAAATATGAATGTGAATAAAAATATGAAATCCAGAGGAGAATGGAAGCTGAGCTTGGGCATGAGCTTTTGTTGCAAGTCAGCCTGCCTGTCCTGCACTTAGTGTAAAGGGAATTACCGCTGTGTCTGTCCTGCAGAGCAGGACGACATTTCTGTGGATCTCAGTGGGGAGGAGATTCCTGAAGCTTAAGGCTGAGCTTCTTCTGCCCAGAGGAAGTGTCACCTACTTAGTGAGTGCCAAGTCTTCTGCCTCAGTGCTGGAACAGAGCTCAGAGTAGGCAAAATCCAAAGGAAGCCATGGTTATGGCGTTGCTTGAGAGAGACATAACTGGGAGAAACTGGGTAATCGAGTCAGAAGAATTATAGCTTCCAAATGTGTATCATCATCCTGCTAATTCCTAGCTCTCCCCCTGCTCCCTCCTCTGCTGACGCTCCAGTCCCCACTTCAATACCTGCCAGGTCCTTTTAGAGAGCTGACATTTCCATTCCTGACATTTTCTGCAGCTCCATCTGGGAATTAATGGCCGGATATTAGCAGCGATGGGGCCGTTTATCATAATTAGTCTCATGAAGCTACTAAGCATCCAACTATTTTTCATCAGTGCTGAGGAAATAAACTGCAGAATCCAGTAGATGAGATGGACGATTTATTTATTGATTGATTTATTTTGGTCTGTCAGGATGCAGCTTTAAAGTTTGCCGAGATGAGCAATGCTTCTCAGAAGCAATGACGACAGTAGGGCTGTCTTGCCTTGGGTGCACAAGCTGCAGAGAAGATGCCCCAAAAGCCCCTGAGACTGAACACATTTGTTATCCTACATCCGCTTTAGCCTCCTGCTGATATAATATGACAAGCTGCAACAGGTTGAGCCCTAGCTGGACAAGCTCAGGAAGAGTAAAGCCACCAGCCACACGAGGGCATCATGAATGAAAGCCATCTCCAGGCATGCCTTTTATTCTCCATCAGGAAAGCAAACCGACTGACGGTGCTATTTACCCTACAGGAGGTGGCACACAGACCAGCAGCTCCTGGGTGTGCCAGGTCTTCCTCAGACCTTAATGCTAAAAGGAGGATGCTGCAGACAGCACACATGTCTCTGTCAACTTCCAGATATCTCTGGGAATAGATGAAACTGTTTTCTTACTTGTTGTCCCAGTTGGAGCAGGGTAAAGTACTAGCTTGTTTTCTTCCCCAAAGGACCATCAGTGAAGGACAGAAAGGCAAAGGAGAGATCAGACTGGGTCCCCTGTGGGTAGGGGAAGCCCCTTGGAAGGGCTGTGCTCTCAGTGTTACTTTTTAGGGGCCAGTGCAGTACACTCTCTGTGTTTCTGTGAGCTTGGGTAGAGAAGCTAAAGCCTGTGCTCCTCTCTGGGGATAGTTGGTTACTGAGCTGCCGAGATCGACCAGACATTGTTATCCATCCTGATGGCTACTGCTCTGGGCAAGGACCCTCTGCTGGTTTCAGTATCTCTTCTACCGTCTTGCAAGTCTTGATGACCATCTCACAAGTATTGAATGGGTGACCCCTGCCAGGGTCAGCCACCTCGTACTGTACCACTCCGCATGGCTTGTAGCCTGCAATTGGAGCTCCTCTGCCTGCAGCTCCTCTTTGTCTAAGCAAGAAATGAGGATTGCAAGGCTGTGTGGGGCTTCTGCCTGGAGCAAGGCATGAAGGCCTCCAGGGCACCTGGACTCAGTGTTGCTCTTCCCTCTATTCCCATGAACACCCACAAAGTCCTGCTACAACCCATACTCCTCAGTGCTCATCTGCAGCAGGCACATTTCCTCTCCTGCAGGCTGATTTATCAAGAGCTTTCCATCCTGAGGTTTGCTATGCAAACACCAAACATTTGTGCTTAAATATTACACTCTTCTGCTGATGTGAAGCTAGTAATTACGGCCAGATGGGACCTGGCTCACAGGCAGACACAGGGTCCACACACTGCTGGGTAGAGGGGTTTTTTTGCAAAACCATGTGGCTGACCACCAGCAGGAATATCAGAAAAGCTGAATGTAATTAAAAACAATAAACTAAAAAAAGGGTTTCTGACTATATCATGCAATATATTCCAGGTGAGCACTAAGTGTTCCTGGCAGCCTCAGTACTATACCTGGGACGCGATCCAAGCCAGTGTGCTTGAGCCATGCATCCCTCCAAGCACAGCCTGACAATGACTTACACCAATTTGGTATTAGCACCTCCTGCAATTCCAACAGGGCCTGATCCTGCAGAGCCTTCCTCAGCTGAGTAAGGGCTCTTTGCACAAGGGCCCAATTCAGACGGTGCTCTAGTCCTTCAAAGTGGTCCCTACAAATGTGTTGCAGTCCCAGGGCCACTACGCTGCAAGCATGAGCTTACATCTGCTGCTGCCCCCTCACCTGCTAAGTTGAGAGATCATCTTTGCTTTGCATGCCTGCACACATTTCTGCCTTGCACGAGCTGCCCAGAGTAGGAAATACTTCATTTCTACCAGCTCCAGGATTTCAGCTCTCATTCTATTCAAGGCAAAACAAAAGCATTGTAGCAAGTGGTGGATTTTTTCTCCTGGATGATAATCCATATTCACATTCAATATCTGATTATGGGTTTTGTGGTTTTAATAGATAATCCTCTCTCCCTTTGCCTCTCCCCTATGCATCAAACAGACCCAAAAGGTGAGCAGGAACATACCAGTTTGAGCAATATGCCTCAATGTTTGTCCTAACCAACATCTGTGTTATCTATACACACACACACCCCACCAAGTGCCCAGGAAGCAATCCCTCTCCTTGCCTACAGACCTGATCAAGCTCTAGCAGTTACAATGACGCAGATAACAGCCACCATTTTCAACCTGAAAGAAGGGCTAGATCTACCTCATCATGCACAATTTAAGTAGCCTGGTAAAGAAGTCATTGCAGGTGACACCACTCCAGGGGAAACGAGCTATAAAGGCTACAGACCTGTCTCTGCAAATCAATCTAGCTCTTTTAACCCCTATTTTCCCATGAGCCGGTGACTCCCCCCTTTGTAACAAATACTCTGGCATACGTTGAGGATGCTCCCAAGCCAAGTGGTGTAGAGCCAGAGCCCAGTCTTCTGCCCAAACAGCCAGGGATGTTTAATTCCCTGGGACAGTTGCTGGGATGTATCCCCTGTGTTGTAACAGTCAGCATTAAACAGCTACCTGCTCACCCACCCAGATGTAAGAGATATCCTGCAGCCAGCCTGCAAAACAGGAGGCATTGTCTCTGTCTGCAGGGGGAAGAAAGAGAGAAAGCCAGCAAACAGAAGAAGGACATCTAGGAGATGTGATAGAAGTCATTGTTTTGTGAGAAACGGTAGAGCTGTCGCAAACACATGCTGTAATTTGAGACAAGTGCCAAGCCCCGATAGGTTTCCCGAGGAAATCAGAATCAGCCCTGGTGAGAGGCAGAGAAGGGGGGCAGGTAACATACACAGGGAAATGGGAAGCTCTGATACATCCATTCAGGAGCCTGCACCAAAGGTCTTGGACCTCATCCTCTGAGGCTGGCCGACCAGAAGCCTGTGGCCATCTGATTTGCATTCATGCTTCTTCTGCTTCTCTGCTACCCTGATCTTACTTGTCTGCTGCCTCTGTGGGGAGCTGCTTCTCCCTCTTCCTGTGCTGTGTGGGCTTCTAACTTCCCAAATCTTCCTCAAAGGACCACGAGTAGCACTTTCGAAGGAAGCTTATTTCTGCTGTCATATATCCCAGAGGAGTTTTATGGGAAGGGAAGGGAAGGGAAG
>VZTL01066322.1:1630-22538 GCA_013400535.1 Scopus umbretta | reverse complement strand
TTTTTTTTTTTTGGTCCTGTTTTGACACTGGGGGAGAGGAGTGCATTGAGTGTCCTTAGAGCTGAGCTAACCTGGCTTTTGCTGCCAGAGCCCCGGTGGTCAAGTTGTGTCTTCGTAATTAGTAATTGCTCTTTCCTCTGAAATACTGTGTATCTCAGCCAAATCCAGCCTTACATTGCTTAAAAAAGCACAAAACACTTTAAAACTGCATAGGAGTTAAGTTTGAACTTTTATGTTTGTAATTTTTTAACATGGAGAGATGTAATCTATTTTAAATTAATGTACGTAATCTGATTTTAACCTGTTATAACAAACTGTAGCTTTTAATACAGCGAAGGAATGGATCAAGGTCTACAAGCGTCTGTGCAACCATGGTTACAGTTTCAAACTGCACACAGGTACTGAATGAGAGAGATATCTTTTCCGAATGTAGGTGGATTTTTTCCACCTGCAGGGGTGGGGGGAGAGGATTAGGGACTTCTTACAGTTTGCTTGAAGGCATTAAACAAGGATCCTCATCTTCCAAGGCTGTTGGTGGCGGTGGGATGTAGCATCAGCTGCATTGAGCTTGCAGCTGAGCAGCTGTTAAGTAGATAGAGGAGAAAAGATGATGACCACAACGCGCAGTGCAGGGAATCTGGATGCAGGACAGGACGAGGTGCTTGGGTTTTGGATACGTTTTATGTTGATTTGAGTTTGTTGGCCTTACTACCTCACAGTTCTATTGTGGTTTTTTTTGTTATCAAACAGGATCCTTCACGGGGAGGAGGGGAGGTACGGGGAGTGGATACTGTGCTGCTTAAAACATCAAAGATGAAGGATGCTTCGTGTCTGAAGCTTTTCTGACTTTAGCTTTGTGTCAACATGACTGGAATAACACCAGAATTGTAATTCTCTGAATGACAGCCAGCCAGGTTCAATCTACAATTCAGGTCTTTTTTGACCAAGAGTTTGGTTTCTTTCCGATTCCTTTTTTGACATTTAATGATGTCAAAAGCGCACATTGCAGTTCAAATTCCTCAGACCTTGACATACAAAATTCTATACTTGTGGTTAGAACAGAGCTATGTGGGGAGACTTGTCCCTGCGTCTCTTTTCTGACTGCCATCTTCAGTTAAACTCATTAACTGGTACAGGGTGAACCTGATGGGGAAATGTACAGCAGCCTATCAATCAATATATATTTACTTTTGTTCCATTAAATGAGCAGTACTTATGGCTAACTTCAACACTTCTTAAATCATAAAGCAACTTTCAAAGGACTCTATCCAACTTTGTCTCTTGCAGGGTGAATAAAAGGAGGGGCAGGAGCTGTATATACTTACACCATCAAATTTGATTTTGTAATTTATTTTTTAATAGCGGTGGAGGCTATACATCTCTAGCAGCAGTTCCTCTTCATGCTGATAAATATATTCTCCCCAAGATTATGTTAAAGAAGGCCGCTTCCTCTGAAAACAGAAATTAAATTAATTTATAACATATGCCTGCACATCTCTCATCACTTCGATATTTTAATTGCTTACTTCATATTTAGCGATATAAAACTGCACTGCATTTTTTTACTACTCTAGATGCTCTGCTTTGTTACCAATGTTGTTGTTTATTTACAAGATACTGTTTTCACTTCCTCCACTGTCTTGCTTGTTTGTTTGTTTAAACTGTATTGGGTGAAATTTTTTTATGTTGGTTCTTTGCCTCCAACTGATACTTCTCCTTTAAAAACAGATCAACCAAAGTGATTCAACTAATTTTCTAGAATGCATATGGGGTAAAACATTCTTTTCATAATGTTTTCAAGTGGAACCAGTTAAGACTGTGGATACCTTTTACTTAAAGAGCCCTGATATTCCATGGCTTGCAGGAAAGATCTAAGCGTCTTTCAAATGGTGTCTTCTGTTAGAACGGATGAAAGGCACACTCCTGATGCAAAAGTCAGTTGAGGTTTGGCCTCTTCACAGCCTCTGAAAAATGCAGTGAAACAGTGAAAATGCCTTACTGCAGAAAACTAATTGTGACAGACTGTTTCAGGGAGGCAGGGACAGGAACTAAGAAAACTTGTCATTTTTCTTTGCGACCTGGCTGCAGAGGTGTTTTGTTTTTTTTTTTTTAATTCTGTCATAGCAAGCACATAAAACAAGTTGGATATTTAAGACCAGTGGGGCTGGAAAACCTCTGAGAAATTGTTAGAAGACATGATGAAATGAAGAGATGAACTCAAGCAGAATTTGGCACATTAGGAAAACTGCTAGTGGGACAGGGCATAGTGAGCAGAGAGTAAAGTGGGGAGTCTCAGAGAGTGAAAATAACTTGGGCAACAGGGTGGCCTGAAGTGGACAGAAAGGATTTAGAGTCTCAGATACGTGAACCAGAATTAATATAACAGGGTACGCTGTCACTTCTGTTTACTATTGCTGTCATTACTCAAACAGCAGTTGGTTCAAGCATCAGAGGTTTCTGGTGTAACTAAGGGTTTCAGCAGTGCCAGTCGTCCCAAATATAATCCCCCATTGTGAAATCTGGAATTTGTCTTTTAACTTCTTAGGTGTTTTGTTTCAAAAAATAAAGCCTAAACCATGTTAAATGTGTTTTTTAAAAACCCACAAAAAATTCAAGGAAACTCACAGTAAAGGTTGTAAAGTCAAATGCTCATCATCTGTGTGTGGGGGTACACTTGGAAAATCTTCAGTTGCCTGACTTGACTGTATACAAATTTCTTTTTCCCCCACGTGGTCCTTCCGAAATTCAGTATGTAGAATGGGTAGTGCTTCATTAGCCTTAGTTTATTGTTTAGTGAGCATAGAGTATATACACAAAAAGCAAAGAAATTAAGGTTACCAAGGCAACTTTAATTTTGGCAATTCCTAATTTTTATTTCTTGGCTTAGCAACCTTAATGAGCTGGGATTTTGTTTGTTTTTTAATATAGGATTGATATTGTGTTGTGGGAAATATGTTGGGAATCTACCTTAATGTACTAAAATAAATTCCTCAAAATGCCATCAACTTTAGCTGCACGTGCTGTATGCTTTTAGTTACTAGGCTGCGAGACCATACAGTACATTGCTATATAAAAGTTCACATATTTCTTCCTTAGGTCCTGTGACATCTATGCCCTTTAGGGTTACTGGCTTCAGCTCCATCATGGCATCCTAACACACCCTGTGTTGGTGGTGAGGTATTGACCACTGAACCATGCTGCAGCATGGAGCTGGTGTACGCTGAATGGACGATCAGGTAAAGTGTTTATTCATATTCCTGTCTCGAGTATACCATCTCAAAAAAATGTAAGACATTTGAAATTTTTTTTCTTTATCTGTAAATGGTCATAAAATTGGCCATTTATCCTCCCTTCTCCCCCAGTCACTAGAGGCTCCATAATCCATCCGGGTTTGCAGTCAGATGCTTGCTGTGCCATCACATTAAAAGGAATTGGCAATTTAATAAATAAGGTTTGATGATACTGGGTGAGGAAAAATCTTTTTTTTTTTTTTTTCTTCCTGTAAACAGCAGCATGCTGAAATCTCTTACGTTACCAAGCCCTTGCGGGGACCATTTGATACATACTGCTTCAACTGATGGATTTTACAAGTCACCTTTCAGAGTTGGTGCAACTGTTTGGAGATTGATTCATTTATATAACATCACCTTTTATATCTTGTTTGTAGGCAGGGGGGGCAAAAAGAATTTTTGGTACTTTGTGCTGAAATAATTAACTCATAGAAAAGCTGTAATATGCAAACTATTTCAGGACCAAAAGGGTTGAGTCACATTAAGCGATTCTGAACCAAATGATATTTTCTGTGGATGAAAGTATTCCCCTTGGTGTGAAACAAATACTGGCTATCCTCTCAATCATTTAACAGGCTTATTTAATTTTTTCCTAGTCTTACAAAATGTGCTATATATTTAAAAGTGTGTGCGGCACTGTGTTTAAGTTTACATTTTAGGTTGGAAATGGCTGTCACTTATCTTGATATTAGTCTTAACAATGTAATTAGAATTTTATAGTATTTTAACAGCAGTGTAAGAAGGGAAACTTAATATTTGTATGTTCCTAACATAAAAATAAATCAATTGCTTGCAACGTAATACTATGTAAATACGTTGCTTGTTCTTTATCTACATGTATGATGATCAATGTATGTTTAGCTGAGGAAACTTAGAAAAGACAACTATTTAAAATGTGCATTGTTAGTTAAAGCTTTTGTATGACAAATACATTGTAATCTGGTAAACCCAAGGGATTCAGGTCAAATGAGATTCCTGAAAATCATGGTTCTCCTTCCTGCTTTGTCACTTTTAATAAACAAGGATATTTATTGTGGTGGCAAGTGTGTCAAACACAGCAGTAACTTTCCAAAGGCTATCATTTTTGTCATTATAATTGTGCTTATTTCACTTCGTTTTTCTATTTGTGCTGAGCAGCACCGTGGCAATTTTATAATGAAAGTGTGCATCCAAGAATGATAATCTGTACTTCTAGGGCTGGGTGTAGATGGCAGTTAAACATTGCCGTAAGTCATCTGCCTATTCGTTATATTTACATTACGTACGAAAGTAAAATAGAACAGTTCTTTCTTCAGCATTACCTATATTTAACAACTTGGATCTAATTCTGCCCTACAGTTAAAAAAAAACACCTGACCCAACCAACCAACCAAAAAAAACCAAACCCAAACCCAATCCCAAAAAACTCCAAAACAAATGGCTTGTCTAGCTTTTTTGGGAAGCTGTTTTTTTTTTTCCCTTTGTGTGTGTGTGTTTCACAAACAACACAGAATGATCGGCAAGGTTTTTCTTCTCTGTTAGTGGACTGAATTATCAGGGTTACACTATCTCAAAAGTCCCTCTGCAACTTACCTCAGAGATTCTAGTTTGAAACTAGAATCTCAAGATATTTATTTGAGATAATTCTCAAGTCTTTTCAGTCACTGATGGTAATGTAAAAATATTGGTTGATGCTGTAAATTTGGTTTCTTTTTGAATTCATTAACTTATTTCTTAATTGTCAATCTAGAGCAGAGTTGAAAGAGCATATGGAAAATGACAAAACTTCTACAGCCCTTCTATCTTCATTTTGGGATCAAGTACTCAAAACCACGTCAGATGTGAATGGACATCACATACAGATCCATCAGAAAAAAAAAAAAAGTAAAACAAATGAAAGAGAAGAAAGAAGGCTGAAGATAATCCCGTGTGCTCCGACACAAAAGCAACTAGAAAGAAGGACTCAAGTTAATTTGCATGTAGTACCTACAGTAGGTATGACCTGTATTACAGCAAAACTTGCATTTTGTTTGTTATGCTTCAAGTGCTTCTGTAGATCTTCATTGCAGAACAATTGATAAGGTGGCACATTTATTTATGTACTTGCTTATTTTATTTTTACAAGTTGCCCACAGATAGCCTGAAGAAAAATAAGGAACCCTATTCAAATAGCTGTCTGCTTGGTTTGTGATAGTACCAGTCTTTTCGAATAAAGTCAGCAGGTGCTGTTCAAAAGGTGTTTCTAAAGGTTTTCTCTTACATTTTGTTAGAAGCAATAACAAAGGAGGGCCACTGAGATGTGCTCTTTGAAGAGCCAAGAGATGTGCTGTGAGGCTTCTTGGAGTTCTGCACGTAAACTAGATGAAAAAACTGTGACAACATACAGCTTCTTTTGCAGTCATGGCTGCATTCCTAAAAGGCATATTTATTGAAGCGCCAATTTTATCAGTTAATGCAAAATTCCACTTATCTGCAGTTGTAAGAGTTAACACTAAGACTTTGTCTGACCTCAAATGCATCCTCTCTTCCAAAGAGAACTTGAGGAGGCTTTTGATGCTTTCCTGTTATTCAGAAAAGATCTTTTTTTTCTCTCATAAAGAAGATAGTGATCTCTGGTAGCCATCCATCCACGAGTTGACATTCTGCAATATTCTAATGATAGCTTTTCTAGTATTTAGGTAGAGAAGTTAGTGTACATTCTGTTTCTCTAGGTTTCTTCTAAGTATGTGGGTTTGGTTTTGGGGATGTTCTTTTTTTGTTGCTGTTGTTTATGACGATACGTATGTCTGTTACATCATTAGAAAACATTTTCACAATAGATACCTTCATTTTAACTAGAGAAATCACTTTCCGACTTTAAAGTTGTGTAATGTGATTAATTCAAATTGTAAAAGTTTTTTCCCCCAAATAGCTTCTTTACCCCACTGTTTTCAAGGATTGAAGTAATTGTCTATACCGAATCTGGATTTCCTGGTTCGAAGTTATTATTGCTCACGCAGAAAGGAATAAATACGTGTTTTAGTAGCTTGCTGAAATTGGTGTAATAAAAAAGAAAGAGAAAAAGGCATTTGTGTCTGGATAGTTAAAGGCCTGATTACTTGCAAGATGCTAGTATGCTACTAGTAGGTAGGGAGTAGACAGGCGTGCTGATGATGTACCTTTCACATAGGCATCTGTTTTGTTTGTTTTTTGTTTTTGTTTTTTTTTAAATTAAGTAGTCAGTTAACAAGCCTTGTCATAGTCAGAGCACAGTTCAGTCATTACAAATTCACAAAGCAGGTAGTCAAGTTGCTGCCATGTTCACAATGAGGTATTCTGAAATAACTTGTCTCAGTTTTACACAACTTAGAAAAGTATAAGGTTAAGCACTTTACATCATTATATTGTTGCAACAGTTATTTTTGAACCAGTGGAGTATGGCAATCCGACTTTAGTCTGAGGTGACATACGAAATGTGTCGTTATCTGATGAACATGTTACCGCTCTGTTTCGGAAGTAAAACCAGTGCTTACAGACTGGGTCTCTGGAGCTCTCCCCGGAACGATGCTTGTAATCACTGCAAAGGTTAAGGACTCGCTTGAACTTTTCATGCCTAGTTCTGACTTGAGTTTTGCTGTGCTATTTGTACAGCAAAGCAAACTTCGTGTTAACACCATTTCTTTCTTACAGCCTCTTTGAAGGGCAAAGTAACGAAAACCAGCAATTAGCCATATTACCAGTCAGTGGCTGTCTTTTATTTCTTTCCACTAAAAGCCCTGACCCCCTTGGAGAACAGAATCTGTTGTGAATCGCAGCCAGTTCGGTGGTGTGTCCCACAGCTTGGGTTGAATGGCTGATGGCAGAGTGGCGTAAAGGGAGTGATGCGCTCCTGACTGCGACTGGGAGCACACGGCCTGTGCTGCTGCGCAGAGCTCTAGAGTGCCAAAGCAAGCAGCCTCAACTTCTCTTCTTCCCAGAATTGTGTCTCGTTACACCTAGATTAGTGGACTCATTTGGGAAATATATTTTAGAGTCTAATGATTCTTTAAAATTAAAGCTTAAAAAAAAAAGTCTTTAAACTTCACTCAACCTTGTGACAGCAGATCTTTTTATCAGAGAAGCATGGGTAAGGGTACACGGGGAAGGTCTGTCTTCCTGGCCGTCTTGTGGTGCTTTTTTTGCTTGTTTTGTTTTTCCCCAGAAGGGGGCAGCAAATGAACAACGGCACACTGGCTTTTACTTTTCAAATGCTTTTTCAGTGTTCCTCTTTGCCTGTAAATCTCAGTACAGACTACCGGCTGATTTTAAGAGTTTTACAATGACGATTTCTAACTAATCTATTTGCTACAAGTATAGCTGGAATGTATGAATTAGAAGTCTTCATTCTTTTCAGTGTTAGGCAGTAGAATTAATTTAGTAAAACCTATTTCAAGTTTATAAAAAAAGGCAGTTATATATGAATGTTTAAGATTTTTATTGTTATAGCATTAGGTGTGTGTACATTTTAAAGGATAAAATAGCCAAACAATGGAATCTCATGACATTATTAATGTCACCCGAGTCTTGCTTACGTCTTTCAAATATTTATACTCTATAGTTCAAGTTAAATTAATGTAATATTACAGTTCAAAATAATGTTCTGATGGCAATTTTTCTTCCATCAGAAAATAAACCAGAATGCACTAAATATAGCAATGCTTTTAATTCACATATTACTTAATGCATTCAGGTACAAGGTTGGCTTGTGCATTCTGCTGACAGTGCACGCGAGTTAAAGGCCTCCATTCACAGGGAATACTAGTGATACTAAACAATATAACTAAATTCTATTGTCTTACTTCAGCAACGAAGTAGTTTTATTATCTAAAACTCCGTGGAGGTGTACCATATTACTGATTTGGAGTACTGTTTTTTTATGACTGTATGGGAAAATGCTGATTAATCTCCACTATTGTGAATTTCTTGAAAGTGCCTGGCCATAATTCTGTTTAAGTTATAGATCAAGTAGTTAGCAAGAAGCCACAGAGAGAGGGCAGTCTAACCTTTTCAGTTGCTGAGTTTTATCCAATAGTTCTTATAAAAAAGGGAAAATCTTAGTGGCATCTGTGAGGATCAGCTGCTTATAACCAGTGTTCAGCAGCTAACTGGGAAGAATGAAACTGATTCCTGACAAGACAGATCTATTGATAGTCTTTCCTGTTTCATTAAAATCATAAGTGTTATAACGCATGTGGGACCTTTATGGAGCCTAAAACTTGATCAAAGGTACTCAAGACCCTTTGGTCTTAATGGGTCGGAATTTCCCACTGTCTCAAATGCACCTTATTTACATCTGAAGGATGAAAGGTTAAATCATCCATGCTACAGTTCCATGTTTCTTTGGACTTTTAACCTTAGAAGATTGAACCAACCCCTCTACTAACAGTGTCTTCTTTCTTTTCTCCTTAAAGAAAAAAAGAACACATCCGTATTTGTGGGGAGTTTGCACTACAAGCGCTGCATAAGGTAGGCCTTGCTTGCGATATTATCCGAATTCTGAAATCTGCATTTAAAGCTATTACATGTGCTGGAAATAGGCAGCAATGCTTACACATTTTTAAGGAGTAATTCAAATAGCTAGAAAATCCAAGTAGTTCTACTTTTCTACAAAGCATTTAATCCCCTAACAAAGGAAGGTTGTTCTGTTATGTCATTGTGAAAGACTCATCCTTTACATGTATTAAAAGTATGGTTTTAATTCTGATTTCAATGAATAGAGATGGTAGCAGAACATTTTCCCAGTTTGTGAATCAGCAACCTTTGAACTACTGTGCTTGTATTGGATTCATAAAGATATTAGAGAAATTAGCCCCTGCTTTTGGTCTCTGCTTCATAGCTCTAAAAAAGTTCTGTCTGTCCTGTAGGAGTTTAGAATCTAGATCTTTGACAATTTTTTGGATGATGTTTAACTCTTGAAAGATCACAAGTGTTTAGGGAAGAAGGGAAAAATTAATACAAGGAGTTATTCCGAATGGCACAGCTTGCCTTTCAGAGTTGGCTTTCGTTTTGAAGCCTGCTCTTTAAATCCCAGATTTTTCCACATAGGTCTTTGGTTCTATTGAGATCATTGTTTTATCTTCCACACCTTCTATGCATCGAACGCTTCAACAACTCCCCCCGAGTTCCCTCATGCAAGTTAAGGGCTTTTATTCTTTGAGCAATGTAAGCTTTATTTCTCTGGTGCAAGAAAGTGTTAATCCAGCCAAATAACTGAGGATTAAATCCCCTTTTGTATCTTTCTTGTTTTGAATACTGTTGCATAAAATAACAGCTGTATGATTCACTCTTAATTCAGAATTAGCAGGAATACTCTTACCAGTAGAAGCCTTGAGTATAATATAAACTAATTTCATTGTTTTCTAAAATACTTTATTTTCAAAATAGCAGGACTTTAATTACCTTCACAAATGTGTCATAAAAATAGCTATGTTTTCATTATAGGGTATTCAAGAAATGAGTAATTCTGTTGATTACATCTAATGTGAATGTAGTGTGTGTATTTGGAAATAGTCTTTACTTAGTAATTAATTATTTACAGGTATGATTCAAAAGGACATTGTTTCCTTTTGCTGAGTGCTGATCACTAATCTTCATAGAGACGTAAGCACCTTTTAAACCTGCTATAGTTTACTTCCACAGGACAAGGATTTTAAAGTTGTTCTTTGCTTATATTTTTCCCTTTGAAATTATTACGTGTTACAGGTGTGACTTTATAGACTTGTTTGTGAATTTGTGAACAACCAGTGCTTCCTCTGTTGTTGCTGAGTTTTGAGGAACTTCAAGTGCTTAAGGCACAGAGTTAAATGGTTTTGAGGTATTCTAAGCATGGTGTGGGGAAGAATCTGGAAAATCAAGGAATTGGGAACAGCAGATCTGTGATCTGCGTAGGCCTTTTCAAATGCTATACAGTTTTGTTCCCTAGGAATCCTCTCTTTGTATACAAACACACATATAATTTTCATATGCATTATTTTTCTTTCTAAATAAATTCCACTTGCTGGCCTGAAAGAGTGGCATATCATGCAATTGAGAAAGTAGAATCTGTCTTTTTCATCCAGACAAAATTCTGGAAGACTTAGGTAGGTCATTTAAACATCAAAATACAACACTCCAATATAATCATGTTGCATTATGCAGTATTGGCTGCTAGTAAATTACTCGACACAGCAAAGTATGTCATTCTGGGAATATAAATAAATAGTTGAAAGATAATAAAATCATAAATGAAGTACTTGATTGTAGACAGGTCTGATAGGAATCTTTGTGCTCTTATCCCTCCCATAATGATCTTTCCTAACTAATAGCTTTAAACACTCACGATAAAAGGCATTAAATGCCTAAATTAACGCAGTAATTGAGAAATGTCATCCCTTCAGACCACTTACACAGGAAGAATAGATGATGGTTTTCCAGCTATGACAAGGTTCATTTCCTTTCTGACAGGAAGCGGTCTTACGGTTAGCTCTGCAGAAACACATAGGGCGCGTGCTGGCATCAAAGCCTTTCACTGCCAGCACTGCAAATACAAAACAAGGCTCAAGGCCTCTCTGACACAGCATATGTTAATGCATACAGGTGGATTATGTGTATGTCTTCTTTATGTTACCACTTAGATAAACTACTTAGGGATTAAAAAAAAAAAAGTACTGTGCAGTTGAATATTGAATGCGGTGTAGGAGTCCTTCTTTTGTTCTGTGAAAAGGATTTCTAGAGAAAAAGGGTATTTTTTTACTTATTAATTATCCTCCCTCTTGCATTGAATGTGCAAAAAACAAACACTCTGATCCTGATTTAACAAAACAGGCAAATTTTTAACTTAAATGTCTTCTGTGGCATTGAGAGATATTGATCTTTGAGGATGGTTTGATCTGCCTTCCTGGATATGGGTATATTTATGGAAATTCTGGTTTAGGATCTGTATTCATAAGACACCTATGTAAAGGTATGCATACTGCAAAGACAAGGACAGCTTATGACCCTGGCTTATTAGCTGAGAAAGATGCCTTTGCTAGTTCAGATGGATGTGGACTTCAGCCAGTTCATCATTTTTTGTTCCATACTGGTACTCCATGGCCAGGAAAGAATGGGAATGTCTCCTCAAAACTTGTTAAATCAACTTGCACATAGTGGCATATTTAAAGATTTTTAATGTAATAGGTTGGCTTTTGTCCACCTTGGCTACATTTCCTTTCGTCTTCTGGAAAGCTTCCTGCTTCAGTTTTCTGTTTTAAAGTTTAATGTTGAGCCTCTATCAAAGGCCCAGCCTTTCTGTGACTGATGCTTTGGGATTCTTTCTGTCTTGGTCAAGTGATTTGTTTACATAGACTTTGTGTTGCCATGGTTATATTAAGTCAATCAGTCTGCCAAAAAAGGCACTTGCCTTAGAAATTCTGAATTTACACAGAACAACATACTTTGTATCACTGTCTGCCTGGAACTGTTGGATCTGTTCCATCTTGTTGGGATTTAAAAAGTGAAGCCTTTCTCCTTTTTTCTGAACTGAGCATTTTACAGGATTAGAAAATAAGTTTAACTGAATGAATAGGGTGGGAACGTGCTAAGTTACGTTAATGGCCTTCTGAAACCTGCTACTTGACGTGTGCAGTGAGTGGGTAAACAGGACAGTGGGGAGCCAATTAGCTGCTTGTGATAATATTTAAATAAATTGGCTTGTGGAAAACTCATCCTGTAGGACCTGGCAGTGTATTGAATAGGGAATATCCACCTTTGTCCACACTGGCAAAATTAACTTTTCAGTGAGTTGAAGAAATTAAATACTCTTCCAGTGGTTTGGCAGGAGCGCGGCGCTCCGACACTTGAGCGACGTGGGTGGTGCACAATCCCACAGCTATGGCGTCACCCATGGCGGCAAAGAAGAGTAGGCAGATGTCTGGCAGGAAACATAGGTGTGAAGGGGCCTGATAGACGTCTCATGCTACTGGGACAGATGGCTCTCAGTCTCTGTGGTGGCAAGTATGCCATGTCTTCAAAGACAGACATTTGCTGTATTAAACATTCTTAGCTTATGTAGAAGGCAACTGACAGGGCTTCAAAAGGTGCAGGAAGAGGAGAGTGATACCCAGAGAAGAGATAACTGACTTTTCCGAGGCTGGCTAGGCAGTGTGGCTGGGACCTGATAATGATGTTCAGGTGCATAAGTAGACAAGTGACCAAAAAAAATGCAAAATAAATTAAACTTTTGTAAAGAATGAACAAAATAAGTCACTGTCTAGAAGAAGGACTGCAAATCCAGAACTGTCTCCTATTCCTTGTTCTGCAGCTGACCTGCTATATAACCTACAGCGAACGTATTTAATGAGTTTCAGGAAGCTGCTTATTACCTATGAAAATGTAATTTATTACCTAGATATCAAGCCGTTGACAATGGCTCCTGAAAATGTATCAGCCTCTTCCTGTTTGTTTCTCCATTGACAGCTGAGGGTAAATGTAAAAAAATACTTTGATTTCCACATCATGCTGACTATGCAGTGATCACGCAATGTGATATCCCATATGTTATGATAATTCTTAAAAGATAACATTGATAAAACTGGAGCTGGAGAGTTACTTAGAATGACATTGGCATGAAGTGCTGTCTTCGGGAGAATTATAACTGTACCAGCATTGGTGTTAGGACTTAGATTCTTAAAATATGTCATTATTTCTTAATTCAAATGTATTTATTTCTTTGGTTTGTGTTTTTCTTTTTGCCTGCAAAAATGAAAATAGGTTTGCCTATTTGGGAGTAGGACCAAGTGACCTCCAGAGATTCCATTCAACCTCAACTGATGTGTGTTTCTGTTTGTTTTTTTGTTTTTTTTTTTTTCAGTTTGTTATTTCTTTCTGGTTAGGTTCATTTCACGTTCTCTACTGTAAGGCTAAGAATTTTAGTATTTTGGAATTTTAGTACATCAGAAAAATATGAAGATAAACATTGTAAATTAGAAACTTAGTGGGAATGTAGATGAAAGGGGAGGCTAGTCCTTCAAGGAGGTACCTCTGCTTTTGTTATTGAAAGTCATTGTTTCCCTTTGTATTTGTGACCTAAATGTTGTCCTTGCTGTCTTTATGGAAAATTCTTTGTCTGTCTTCTTCATTAAGTTAACATGACTTTCCCTTAATGTAATTTCCTTTTGATTCTTGAAAATTTCCTGTTCTGCTACATTTCCCCTTTCTGAGGGATTTTGTTTGTTTTTAACTGGTGACATAGAGTATGCTGAGAGTTAGCCCTCTAAACTTTGATTCAACAAAAAAAAAAAGCTCAAAACTAAATTTGGAAATTAAATTTGGCCAGTTTTTCTTGATTAGGCTTATGGTGGAAGCCAAATTTAGATGCAGTAGGTCTACTGGTAAAACAGACTGTAGCCTATAATTGCCTAGACCATTAATCTAAGATCATGCTTCATTAGCAACAAGATCACGTGAAAGATGAGCTGTGACTTTGAGGATGTGCTGTAAATGCTAATCCACTGATATTCTTTTGCATTTCCCACACACTCTTTGTGTTCCCATAGAAGATACTGGGTCCTTCATACTTGCTTTCCATTTCCTGGGAGGTGAGAAGCCTTTCAAATGTGAGATCTGGTCTTACACCTCCATTGACGCAGGCTCTCTGCAGCAGCACTCCCAAACATGCACTAGTGAGAGGCCCTACGAACCTTGACTCTGTTCATATAGTTGAGAAGTGTAAATAATCCCTCTGCTGGACAAATTCTGTAAATCCATTGGCTTTTAAAAACAACAGCAAAATCCCACACTTTCAGGTATGCACTCCTACCCATTAATAAAAGCCAAGGCAAGCATTTAAATATATTCCTTTTGGGAGCTTGGCTCTATGAAGGCTTTTTTTGTTTAAAGGGATTGCTTTCTGTCCCCTATTTACAGCTCTTTCTGTATATAACTACTGCATAGGTTGTGCTGGAACATGCATGGAACACTAATGTGATAAATACAAAAATAACTGGTAGAGGAAGGTGATAGTATCTGTGTCTGTGTGTGAAGAGGTACTGGGACAAATGGTAGTGACTTGTATAAAAACAAAAATGTGTTCATTCACTAACTATGTCTTAATTTGTTGTATTAGGTGCACCATGCTGCTTTTTCACAGTGATTTTGTCTGCAGCTTTGCTTGTAGTGTTTTGATTCCACCCTTCCACCCCCACGGACCGAGGAAATGATCACATTTCTGACAGTGCTAACACATTTCATTTTGCAGTGTTGGCAGAGTGTGTCATGTGATGAGTGGGAGCATCAGCTAGTCTTAGTAAAGCCGAAGTACATGTTGAAAGTATGTACTTAACAGCCGTAGAGGCTGTTTAAATGTTAAATTCTTGTGTATTTAAACTCTGTATACTAAATGGTGTACTGTTTGCTTTGGGTTTTTTTTAAACTCAAAAGGTTTAAACTAAGATAAGCTAATGTCCACAAGTCACTTCTTGAGGTATGCAGTGGTTGGTGGAGAGACGGTTTGATTAGTTTTGGTTTGTTACTTACGTGAGGGAAAGCATGATTTATCCTGTTTCTTTATCTGTCATAATAAAGGTAATGAAACTAGTGCTCCTTTTGGAGAGTCTTTTGATGCCAGAATTAAAATCTGGAAATGCGTCTATCAAAAGTGATAAGTTCCTTCTTCACCAAGAGCTTTTCAGTATCCGGTAATGGAATAACAGCGAAAAAAGGCTTTTTCCTAGATTTTGTGGCAGCTGTGTAAAAGTGCAGAATTGTAAGCATCCAAATATTGTAACAAAAATAAAGGAAACTTGTATAATGGACGGGTCACTTACTGGCCGTGTTACAAAGACAGATATTTGTTTGCAGATACTTACTTTCTAGGAAGTACCATGTATGTCCTAATACACAAGCAGGAGAAAATAGTGGTTGGAGAATTTGAGGGGAATGGCAGTGGTGAACTCCAGACTATAGAGTGGAACACTGGTAACCTCTTTATGCATTACTGTAGCAGGCACAAGAAATCCAGTTTCCTCTCCTGTCAGGTAAGCTTTAGTTATAGGATACAGCTAAGCATGACAGGGGACTGTCGTTAAGTCCTATACTACTAAAAATCTGGGTTTTTTTAGTAACCCATTCTGTAATACCTGTTACAGTATTTTGTCTCTTTTTGCAGTATTACTTTACAAGCATATACTTTCTTATTTATTTGTAGCAAGTTAACCCTACTTACAGGGTTCAAAGACTTTGTTGCTTGCAAATTAACAGTGTGCTTCCTTCCACCAGCCTACTTTGCCCTGTTAGATGCACATTAGCCAAGTGTTTAGACTTGCATGCTTAACTTGTGCTGTGGAACTAATTCCATTTGAAGTTAATAGAATTGTTCTTTAATAAGTTAAACTTACTTTACAATGAGAGTCTATGCGATGAGGAAGTGAATGTTTTAACCAGTGTCTGCAAGAGTAAACGATAACACTGAATGTACTCTTTTCTTGTATGTAAAATCTATACAAAATATTTAGTTCCTGTCTGCATAGTGGTAACTGCAAATGCCTGCATAGTGTTCCAGACCTAAATAGTTTGGATGTTTGAAATTGCCACTTGTGAAACAGTGTGCCTGAGCTGGGTAAATACAGTTAAGGTTTTCTTTTTCTTCAGTAATCTATTTCAGGTCTGTAATAGTCTTAAGATTTTTCTTTTTAAGCACACTAGAATATAACACCCTCTGTTTCTGAAATTGTATCATAAATACAACACAATGTAGGAATGCAAAAGAATAAAAAAAGAAAGGGGGAACCAAACAAGCAAATCCAACCTTTTTCCAGTCCCAAAGAATATACTTGACACCCATATAGAACCCATTGACTATTCAGTGGGTTGTATTAAGAAATGAGGTGTAAAAGTTTACATCTGAGCTTACACCTGAGTGTAAGCAAGACTAAGGATGGCATAACTGCAGTGATGAAATATACAGAAAAGTGTAACCTCTAAACTTTTCCAGTATCCTGATTTAGCCTGTGAATTAATAGATACTGTTTACTGATACTCAATTAGAAAAGAGTTTCATTATTCAATCTCTCACCCATTAAATTATTTGTGCTTTGAGTTTACCAGAGACATTGAATGAAAAACAAGATAGTGAAATCTGCCGTGGCAACTGCCCATCAAAATTCAAGATTACAGTGAAATTTAATTTTAAAGTGCATGTCTGTGTGTATTGATATACATACACACACATAAATATATATACATAAAATGAACTCAAGACTTTATGTATGTATGTAACTGGGCTGTTTACAACACCTAGAGTCCCTTTACTTTAAGGCTTTTGTCATATCAAGAGCTCAGAGCTATATAGAAAGAGAGATGTAAATTTATTTCAGATCTCTGCCTTGCCTAGTGACTGTGAAGAGTCAGATGACTGCTGCTGATGGCACAGAATCCATCAGGTTCACATTTTTGGTAGCTTTGCTGTCAAAGACTGCAAGAGGATTTCCTGGAAGTTGTTTGTTCCCAATGATGATACAGATAAGGATTTAAAGAGTTCTGTGCTGTTTTAATAAGAATGTATGTGAAAATATTTCATCTTTTGTGTATATCTTAGCTTGAAACCCCAAGTTTTTCTGTGCCTGTGTAGTAAAATATTTTCTCACATGCCAGGTCAACCAATTACATTTTTTTTTGTTAGCTGTGAGAGGAATGGAGGGTTAAGGTATATTTATCTGATTAAGCATACTTTAAGAAAGTCCAGTCTTTTGCTTGGTGCATTCATATAAATAACGCCACCACCTAGGTGCCCTGCCCTGAATATAGAAAACCTGTAAATATTTGCAGCACCAACCAAGTGGTTTTTAAACTGGTACGATGTGTACGTTACTGAGTCTAGGAATTAATTTTAGCCAACTTGGTTGTTTAATCTGACCTCTCTGTGAAACTCCTTCTGTACTCAATAGAGAATGACGGGCATTACCACAAGGCACCTTAATTTCATACGAGACGTTACTTAAATAGGTGGGCTAATTCGCCTCTGTTAGGGTTACTTACTGCCTGCCTAACTTTACCGAGGAAATCTAGACGATAATACACCTGTTGGCTAACATTATGTGGGATGAATCCTACTGTACGTGATTTTTTTTTTTTATTTTTCCTAGTTTATAGGGCTGCAAATAGTTGTTGCCAAAATAAACAGATCCTCAATTAAGGCTTAAGGGAAACCTTAAATTCAAAGAAGCTTACATTACAAATTGGTAAGTTTTGAAATCTGATTGTTTGATGTTCGGTAACAAGTGCTAAGACTGGCCCACAGGTCTCAGTCTGGTTTCTCTTACAGCCTGTGCACAGTCTATTATAGGTTAGTCTTGTTCAGGGAAAGTGCCAAAACCCAAAGGTTTAGGTCCTATATTTGTTATTCCCTGAATCTGAAAGAACTGAAGTTTTGATTAGGTCCAGATGGTCATTCCACTGTCTCGGGGCAGGATTTAGACCCATAGTAAGTATGTAGCAGACCTCACATTTTAATATAGAATGAATCCTTGACAGTATTTGAGTTATGGTTAAGCCCTTTATTTTGAGGTATATCCTTTTGCCATAATGCAAAATATGTAGAATGAAATAACAAATGCAAGATCACAACTTTTCAGTATATTCAGACTGGTTTGCGGCTTTCACTACGTTGAGGTGGAATTACATGCAGATTCACATGCACGTGCAAATGTATGCATCTGTGGTGTGTGTGGCTGCATGCTGGTGCAATTGTATCCTAAGGATGTAAATGCTTAAAAAGTAAATCGGGACACGTGCTTGTAAGAGTTTAGATTCTTAATGCCTGTACAGAGGTTTTATTTTCAAAGAACAGATATATTCACAGGTGCACAACTGACACTAAAATAGAAATATTGCTGGAAACACGGTGCAGACTCCACTAACTTACTCCAGTGATAGGAAGAAGAATGTGTTCTGGTCTAGCCCTGCCGCTGGACAGAGCTGTGAGATCTTGCCAGGGATGACTTATCCCCTGACCTACTGTTTGGCTCTTTTGGATTGTGAACACTCCACCTAGAGATTGCCTGCCTGTGTTTGTGCAGTGCTCGCTGCTACTGATGGTGCTAATGACTGACACATTTTTAATTTTTTTACAGCATTCAGAAGAAGAGCTTGGACCTTCTCATAAGCTGACATCACACTGGTGAGGCATTTGGCTGTAGTTTTGCTGCTATTCTTCCCCTGACAAACAACTTCTCTGGAAACACATTGAGAAATATCACCTGGGTTCAGGAACCTCATTAATCAGTTCCTAGCCCACCTTTACCCTCAAATCCCTTCCTGTGGAACATTAGGTTCTTCATGCTTAAACTTCTACCAGAGCATCCTGGCAAATAAAGAAGCTGTTGGCATTATCAGACTTCTGTGCTGAAAGTCAGGGATTATCTGGAAGAAGAGAAGAAACGGTCCTTATGTGGCAATTAGAAGCACTTAGGATGGGCTTCCCAAAAAGCTTTGTGTGCGTTATTGTACAGGGGGTAATTCCAATGTGCTGAGAGGAGTGTGGAGATTTGTGTTGCCAGAAGGGTGGACATACTGATTTTTGCTCTGGTTACCTCTTGCTGATACGTTCCCCTTACAAACAAAGAGTTCGACATTTCAAGGCAGAGTCTGTTGAGATGTACTAAAGCTGACAGTGAACCCTACGGGTGGCTTCTGTACTACAGCTCTCATTTTTAATACAGGTCTCTATATAAAACAGTAAACGATTCAGGAAAATCCACTGATGGTGTAGCACTCATGGTAAAAAAAAAAAAAAAATTCATTCCATTTCTTCATGGTTATTTTTTTATAACAGAATGTCTCTATTATCAGCTAATCCAATGTTGAAGTAAAATGTAAACTATTCAAATATGACATCAAATAAACTTGACTTGAAAATTCAGTGATTAAATACATTTGTACCTTATTTAGCCAAATAGAAATTGTTCATTTAAAAAAAATATTAAATTAGAATGGAATACTTCCTGATTTTGGGCTGTTACAGGACTGGGTTTACTCTAAGACTCCACATTTATTCTTTGACTATGGTGGTTTTGTGGAGTCTGTTATTAGCTATGAATGTTACTCAAGAAATGCAACTCTTGCTAAAAATAGAAAACCTAACATCACAACTTCCTACCAGACAGAAGCAAATAGTGACTGGAGTGTGCCTACACTGTTGTCTTAAACACAATTGTAAAGAATATGCTACTTGAAGAGGATAAAAGTTTCCCTTCAGGTGAGTTTTAGATTTCTTGATTTACAGGAAAATGTTAGTAAAGGAGTTATGTGGAGAGTAGCTACTGGCAAATTGTAGGTAGACTATTGCAGAATTAAAGAGAAACTTTTTTCAGGGAAGAAAATGTTTATACTGTTAGAAACTGATGAGCATCACAGACCTCATCTTCCTGCTGTATAGTTGGAACAGAAAAGGTTGGAAATGCATACCAAACAAACACTTGGTTCCTCTTCATCTGGAAGTATAGAAGCTGGACACATGCAACTGAGCACATACATAATTACTAATGGGAAATATTTACTTTCCTTAACACAATTTACACTGCAGCATTTTAACTTGTTTGTACAACAGTCTGATGGTTCTTTAACTTGAAACTGCTTGAATGGTAAGTACTCATTTACGACAACGGCACTACTTTACTCTGAAGGATTCCGGCAGCTTTTCACTAACTGTGCCTTGGGGAAACATTTTGATCCTTGTTGATGTTCGGCCCAGAGGACATTGACTTATCGTGTTGGTTGTTTAATAGCATTTAGCGGTAGCAAAAGATGTGAACTGCGGAGGGGATGTAGATATGTGGAATTTAATTAACGAAACTGGAATTCGGCCAAAACTCAGATCAACAGTTCCAATCTTGCAAAAAGCACAAGGGGACTTCTAATAGTTGGTAAGTGAACTGAGCTTTCATTTTGATGTCACCTTGACAATTGTGGTGTAAGCAATCTAGTATCTACTGTTTTACAGAATTTATTCAGTAATGTTGTGAAGGATGGTCTATACCACTTACTAAATTACTAGAAATTGCTGGAGATTACTTCTGGCAGCATTCTATCCTATTTTCACGTCTTTCATATAAGCACCAAGCTCAACCTTAACATTTGAGAACAGGCAAGTGTACAGCTTGGAATAGCAGAGCTGCAAGCATAGCGTGGTGCAGTTGCATGCCCACTAGAATTTTTAATGTGCTGGGCTTTTTTTTCGCCTGTTTCCCCCCCCCGTTGTTAGTACAGGCTGTATAATAGGCTTGATAAGTTAATTAGGAATGGGATCTTGACTATAAAGTAAGTGCTGTTTTTCTTTTTTTTATATATATTTATTAGCCTATTGTAAGTGGGCAGAAATCCTCAGCGTTAGCTAGTTTACTGAAAAGACTGACTGCTGGCAGCAGGTTTTGTACGTAAAAGGTATGATTTATAGAGCCAAATTCTAATCTCTTCTTTATACTAGCCTCAGGCAGTACAGTTACTCTGCAGTAAGGTGAAGGATTTTGGTATGTCCTTCTAAGTGATCTTTCAATACGAATATGACATGGTCTCTCAGAAATACTTCCTCGCTCTTGAAAAAAAACCCCAAAATTTAGATACAGAAAGTAATAATCTTGACCTCTCTTGTTTATTGTGTAAGACATCTT
>VZTL01066316.1:0-13568 GCA_013400535.1 Scopus umbretta | reverse complement strand
TAAGCTGAAACCACGACATACCTATAAATTTAATTTTTCTTGTTGCATCTGATGCCCAAATGCTTTTGTGCTGTTACAAATCCCCATGCAGAACACCTGAAAAAATGAACTGCTTGATCACAGACATGTACTTGAAAAAACAGTAAAGGTCTCTTTTTTAAGTGACTTCTGATCTACAGATTGAAGGGACTTTTAAAAATGGGACTTAAGAGTTAGTCTGAGGCACAGAGACAAGTTTTACTTGGCAGAAATACTTTTGTGTTTGTTTAAATCACAGTTGTACTTGTTGCTTTTGGCAGATGTTGTCTTGTCAGTTACTTCCATTGCAGTTTGCTCACCAAGGTGTGATTATAAAGGTGTAATTATAAGGGTCTGATTCTGAATTCTTTTAGGCCTCCAATCCTCCAGGTACACTCCTTTTAGAAAGCCTTTAGTCAGTCTCCCAAACCAGGCAGATAGGCAAAATAAGGCAATTTCAATGTAGAGTCAGCTTGTGTGAATACAGTGCTTATGGATATAGTTACTTGTGGTTTAGCTACACCATTGATTTTGTGAAGAACAGATTTTTCTCATTTTTATTACCCTGGTATTAGTTGAATGATATATTTCTTTAGACCAACATCAACATTTTGTTAACTACAGCTAACACGCCTACTCTGCTGGTCATTTTGTTATAAATCACTGGTTTCAATGGAACTGCATCAGACTTGAATGTGATTCTGTGTGTCCAATTATTGTCTGAGAGATATTCAGCAACTACAGATTGGCTGCGTGTGTCTGAGCTGAAAACACAATTAGATGCTGATTACAATATATATTCTCTATTTTTTTGGAGTAGAGGTCAAACTTTGGTGATCTGATTGATTCAAATTACGTCCTCTTACATTCCTTTCTTCCTGCTGCTTTAACAGAGTTCTCAAAAGTTAACATGGCTGACAAAAATATATAAAGTGTATTAGAGACAGCCTTTTCCAAGGTCCTCTAAACATGCAACTGTTGCAAGGAGAATTGCATTGACTCAATTCCCCCTTCATATCTCACTATATTACTAAGAACTTTGTTCTCAACAATAGACCAGTTTCAGTAGCACGCTGTAAGCAACATGGATGTTGAATTGTAACATTGTTCTCTTCCAATAATTAGTCACAACAAGCATTTTTTGTATTTGTTCTGGTTAACCAGATATTTGGATCAAATCCTGTTCCCTGCGAGAGCAAAGAAACCTGAGACATGCATCTTGTCATTACTCATTTTTCTGGTAATTTGAAGAACTGCAAATAGAAGAGCTAACCTCTACCTGTATGGGGCCAGAGCATGCTTGAGTCTGCTTTTACAGGAGGCCAGCGAGGGTGCTGGGGTTGTTTTTAGGAGCACTGGATTATGACAACTGTTAGTATTATCAGTATCAAATGTTTAAAAACTTTATTCTGGATTAGTCTGAACTGGTGGATAGCGTGTAAGAGAGTTTTCAAGTATTTGTTAATGAGTATGATCTTGTCTTTAACAAACCAGTTTTCTGTGGACCGGATGGTTGGACAGCAGTCAGTGTTGAGTGGATGGTCTCCTGTTCCCTAGGCCAGGGAACTAGGTGCAACCCACATCAGTCTGGTTTTTAGAGTGTTTCTATTTTACAGCTTCTCAATGGCTTTTTTGCCTTTTGGGGTGATGGTTGTATTAACTGGAGGACTGGGGGCTTGTAGTTTCCAGGTTCATCTGCAGTAAATGGAGTAACTGGGGCTGTTGTTGGCACAGGGATTGGCAGACCGCTGTGCCCAGAGTGGATGCAGCTCTGATGCTGATGTGTGGGAGTTCATACCACCCTAATCTTTTGCCTGGAGTGAGATACTGTGCTGGGGGTATTAAATCAGAACAGAGAATCAAAAAAACCACCCTTCCTTTCCCTTGTAAATACTGAACACATTTGCACCCTACAATTTCTAGCAGTTGTTTTCTTTCTGTACTGACCTAAATGTTTCTTGGCAAATTACTAAACAAAAAAAAAAATTCTGGACATGTGTTGTACAAGCAAAGGAGGAAAATGAGACATGGCTTTGTGTTAATTTTGATTTTCCAAACTATCAGCAAGTTTAGCCCAACCTTCTTTGAGATATAACCAGAATTCCCGGCACCTCACCTATAATGCAGCAACATTGGTTGTCAAGATAGAGAGAAAAAGCCTGACCTCATCCCATGTGTCTCCATGAGGCAGGAGAGGCACCATGTCCACGGGGATGCTACCTGGTGGTCTGGAGGCTGATTTGCCCAGGCCTTACATGCCTACCAGACTTCCAAAGCAATTTGTGGTCCTGATCAGCACAAGCAGTTTGATAAAACCAATGCAGATTTTTGGGTAGGTTAAGAAGCCCCCAGGTTGAGACTCTTGTGTTTAGTTTGTCACACCCTTTCTGTAACAATCTGCAACACACACAATTTCTTTGCTGCCTTCCTCTGAACCTTTTTTTCCCTAACGTCTAGAGCAAACACATATAGATACCGTGCTGGGCATTTTTTTCCCTTGAAACACTTGTTGAGCTATTGAAGGATATGTGTATATTTGTATATATATAAAAGGAGAAACTGGTGAATTGTCTTCCCTGTGCTTGAGAGGCACTGCTGCAAACACATTTTCTGTTCTCTGCATAGAGAGCTGCATGTTGCAGTACTTAAGAGGAAAGGTTGTCTATTGTCATTGTACTTTGTAATTATCAGAGGAATACCGTAAAAAATATCGAAGTGGGAAATTCGGCAAGTTTTCTTATCACCAGCATGAACTACTAGGAATACTTGCATGGCATCCCAGATTTGCACAACACTTTGGCTTCCAGGTTGCAGTTCTTGATCCTTCAGAGCTGCAGCAGAAGCTCAGAGTTGGTATCGCTGGTGCTCTTCAGTGCATTATTGACATGCGTTTGCACAAAATGATCCAGGAAAATGGTGTTCCTGGGATGCTTCTTGCATGAACAATGGAAACGGGATCAAGGAAATGCTTATACAATTTCTCTTGATCATAACCTGTAATTAGATGTTTGATTGCAGTATATCCTTTGATTATGACAGCATTTATACTCTTTCTGCCTGCCTCTGGTTTGTCCAGAGATGACTGAGCCATCTTGCTATAATGAAGTTTCTGGAGATTTTTTCTTGGTGTGTGCTTATTAGCTTCCAATGGTTTCTCTCCAACTCTGAGCACTCTTGGAAGGCAGAGAGCAGGGCAGTCCCACTGAAGCCCTGGGATTTTTGAGAGAGAGAGAGAGGATGGGATGTTTATGAGATCTACATAGATGGGATGGAGCATCAAATCAGTGCCTCATAGTTCCTCCTGGAAAAGTACTGAGAAGCAACAGTAACTGTTATTCTAGCCAATATGTTAAAAGGATACTTTCGAATGACTTGCAACCCTAGAACCAGTTTGCGGTTGGCAAGATACAACTCTTCAATTCCTGCTTTGTCTACCAGAATTCCTGGGGCATTGTGTAGACAGGCAAGGTGGTGACAGTAGGGAGATGCTGACTCCCTGGAGCTAAATGCCCCTGCCAGACGTCAGCATACGTGGAGAATGAAGACTGAAGTGGGGTGTCTAATAACTTGAATTATTTTGCAGAAAAAACAAGATCTAAGGTTTTTGCCTTCAATACAGCACAGTGTAATTCGTGATCCCAAATTATTCATATCACCTAGATTTGGCAGCAGAGTAGCATAGCAGCTGAGATATTTAGCAGATAAAATATTCATGTTTTGTGTAAGCTGCTAGCCTTACGCTGCAAAGAGAAAATTTGCCGGCTTTCGTTTTCATGTGATTTTCTGCCAAATATTCATTCTTTCCACTGTACGTTGCATTTTTATAATGGGCTTAGAGGGCGATCTGATGGAGGCTGTGTTTTGCTGCAGTACAATTCCTTGGAAAAGGAGTATCTTCATGTAACCCAGCATACTTATTTCATCTGTTTTGCAGTCTGGAGGCTGCCAGCATCGGATTCATCATCATCATAGACAGACGACGGGACAAATGGAGCTCCGTCAAGGCATCCCTGACACGGATAGCAGTAAGTGCTTGCTTTTGTTATCTATCTTCTAGAAATTAAAATTATCTGCTGAACCTTCAGCACAGAATACAGTCTCGTGTGCTCATTTTATCTCCCATTTTCTGGCTGTGGATGCAGATTCTCCCCTGCCCTGTAGCTCGTGAGTGTTAAATAAGAGAGGGAGGAAGCTGCAATAACAAATTACACAGCCTTGTTTACTACTGAATTAGGACAAATTCTTTATTTGCCAGGTTGACTGCAATATAAATTCTAATAATTTCAAGTTGGTTCCTAGAAGAGTGTAACAGAGGTACCCTTCTGTGCACTGAGGAGTGATGACGTGGCCTGCTTATGAAAGAAACAGATCCCAAGGGACTTGTGTTTGCGTGGTAGTAACCGATCTCTGTCAGAAACTCTTAATAGTTTATTATATCTCATTTGCAAAAGTCAGAGCTAAATGCTGATTTTCAGTGCTAATAAAAGCAGCTGGTTTTATACATCTGTTACCAGGAATGTGTGTTGTGTGAGGAGCAAGCGCTTATACACAGAGATGTAGGGTGGAGGGATGACCAGGGCAACTTTAAGTTCTTTCAAGAAAGTTAGGCAGAATTGCTTTTCATTTTCAATTCTTTTTAGCTGCTCTTTTCTGGAAAATGTTCTTTTTTTATGCTTGATGAGCTCAGAGGAGTGTGTGAGAGATGTAGGCTGGGTGTTGCAGACAGGGCCGTGTCTGATGAATGTGTTGAGTGAGTGTGTGGGGGGGAAAATATGTGAGGTTAAAAAGAGTAAAAACCCTTTGCAGAGTAAGAAGGTAGGTCAGCCTGGGGAATTCATCTGTGCCACCAGCTTCTTTCACCAAGTCCAACATAGGTAGCCAGTTTTTCTAGGTAGTCAGTTTTGCCCTCTAGTGGCTGCAGCCTGAAAAAATGGGGAAACCTATGGTGTGGTAGTGCAAAGGGGGCTTGGTGGTTCAGATCTGGGGGAGGAAGGCACTAGTGCGGAAATGTTAGAGCTCTGTGCTAAATCCATACCAGAAAGCAATGTATGGCTGGGCAGTAGAATCCATGGGCTGGTCTTTCTGTTGGCTTTGGAGATTGTGACAAAGGGCATGTGCTGAATGGACCAGCTGATATTATTAGCAGCTGGACTGAGCAAGGTTCAATCAGTCCTACCTGCTTTGCCCCCTTTAGGAAACACTTGGCTGAAAATTCCTTTTGCCTGTAAGGCAAAGTTGTGCCTTCTAATTGTTCTACATTTCTTGCAGGGAGCATTTCCAGGAAACCTGCAGCTGGTGTTTGTCCTGCGACCCTCCCGCTTTATCCAAAGGACAATCGCTGACATTGGCATTAAACTCTATCGAGATGACTTTAAAATGAAGGTACCGGTAAGCATGCATTTTTTTTGCCCATGTGTTTTCTTTATCTCCATGTCTGCAGTTCTTAGGTGTCAGCAATTTCTCATAACCCAGTAACTGAAATTTGATTGCAAGTGGCAACTGGGGACTTTGATCTGGGTCTGTATGGTGTGTATAATAGGAACACCAAAGAGTTGATTACTTGTGGATGGTTCACAGTATTTAGTGGACATGTTCCCATGTGGAAGGTCAGTGTAGTTATAAAATGCGACTTGGTTTTTAAGTATTGTCATCTTAACTCAGTGGAGCTGTTCCCCTGATGTAGGCAGAGGTAGATCTTCTCACTTCAGTGACAAACATAATCATTTAGGACTACAGAGCAGTGAAAAGCTAGGGCTGAATTCTTCACTGTTTTATGTATTATCCGTGGGACTGAAGACAATCTGACAGTGCCCCTGTTAAGTGCTTGCATTGCACTGCCTATTCTTAATACCTTTTATGATCCCCATGCCCTCAAGATTCAAAGTCTGTTTTTTACTTCTTTTTATATGCACTTGGCATATGGTATGGGTTGATGAGAATGTGATTTGAAGCAGGTTATCAATCCTGAAAGAGTTTAAGTTTTAGATTATTCTATGAGAACTCTTTTGGGAGTTGTTCCTAGCTGCAAGTTTGCATGTGGTTTCAGTGTTTTATAAATAAACTTGAATGATGATTATTAATGGTATTTCATCGTGGAACAGACTCATACTGTGTTCCACAATGACTTTACTGGCGTGATTTCATATGATTGTTTTGGACATTGCTTGTGGTTTTACATTGTTTTGCAAAAGACCCATGGCTCTTCTCCAAAGAATTCTAGCTCTGTCAATACCTAAGTCTGAAGTTCAGCTGTTTAAGACACTTTAGGTTTCTGCTAAAATAACAGACAGCAGCCCATTTATTATAATGCATACAGAAAAGGAACCATGAGTATTCATTTGGTTATTGTGGATTAAATTGTAACACTGACTGTAGTTTGGCAAGGGTGGCTTTCCGGTAATTAAAATGCAAAATTGGTGTAAAAATGTATGTTTGATCACAAAATAAAATCTTTTAATTTTATTTCACCTCGAAAAATGGATGTTCCTGTATTTAATAAGCCACAATCTGTTACCTTAGCAACTGTTGTGCTGGTGACTGCAGCTTGGGAAGAGACAACTTCATCAAGGACTAGCATTTTCTAGCAATTCAGCATCTTCTGTACTTTTAGCAATTTATTTTATGTCAGTGTTGCATTTCAAATCCAACTATCAAAGTTGGAAGAGAAGTTAATTCTAGGCAGGGGTCAAGCACTGCATTAAGTAGTAACTTACCTTTCTTAAAGGCAGAAAAATCAAGATAGGAGTTTAGTTTGGGGTTGTCTTGGATATTCAAATTTTGACCCATCTTGGGTATGTCCACAGAGCTCTTAAAGAGCAGTCTTACAAAAACTAAGAGCATGATGCGCTTGTTGCTAGATCTGCCTGCCTCCTGCCTGGATATCTGCAGACAGCCTGTTGGGTTTATATATAGGCTGTCCACATATGCCTGATGCTACTGTAAGTTGCTTAGGGATGTGCTGCTAAAGGTGTCCTAAGTTCCTGGGGTCTGCCGTGCTCTCTGGAGGGGCCTTTCAGCTGTGTTTACAGCCCATCCTAAAAAGATCATCTGGGCATGCCCCTGTGTAGCCCAATTTCAGAACGGGTAGGTTACTGAGAGCAACATTGTGTGGTTTAACCTGGCAGGTAGCTAAACACCACGCAGCCATTCACTCACTCTCCCCGCTGTCCAGGTGGGATGGGGGAGAGAATCAGAAAAAAAAAAAAAAGTAGAATTTGTGGGTTGAGATACAGTTTAATAGGACAGAAAAGGAAGGGATGATAATAATAATATACAAAACAAGTGATGCACAAGGCAATCACTACCATGCGCTGACCGATGCCCAGCCAGTCCCCGAGCAGCGATTGCTGCCCCTGGGCCAGCTCCCCCAGTTTCTATACTGAGCGTGATGCTGTATGGTACAGAATAGCCCTTTGGGTCAGCTGTGCCCCCTCCCAACTTCTTGTGCACCTGGCAGAGCATGGGAAGCTGAAAAAGTCCTTGACTAGTGTGAGCACTACTAGCAACAACTAAACCATCAGTGTATTATCAACATTTTTCTCATACTAAATCCAAAACACAGCGCTATGCCAGCTACTAGGAAGAAAATTAACTTTATCCCAGCTGAAACCAGGACTATTTGTCCCCGTTGAAAATAACATCCTACGTGCCAAGCATGAGAACAGGGCCAGAGAGTTCTTGTCCCACAGGAGATATCCTTACTCAAGGAATTAGGTATCAGTACCTATCTTTAATACCAACATCATCCTTTAAATTGTTTGCAGCTTGTTTGTTCATGTTGTGCGTTTGGCAGTATGACAACATTAATGTCATAATGCAACCCATCCATGGCCCAGTTTCCTATCACAACTATAAGCGAGTCAGGACCAGAATATGAGCATTCAAAAGGGGCTTCAGGAATATAGTGTGCATTTGTTAAACTGTTTAACAAACATTTCCTTATCTGAGCTATCAAGACTGCAAGTATGTTCAGTAAAATAGATTTGCTGGGTTAAATCAACACCAGATTGAGTAGAAGCCAGAAGATCAAACAGGAGCAGGAAATAGAGGCTGAAATAATAACCAGACACACTAAGGAAATGAAGGATTTATATGACTTACTGTCATGGTTTAACCCCAGCCAACAGCTAAGCATCACCCAGCCACTCTCTCACTCCACCCTGGTGGGATCNTCCAAAACATAGGCCCATACTAGCTACTATGAAGAAAATTAACTCTCCCCCGCCAAAATCAGCACACTTATTGACATACAAATGTGGTTAATAAAACCTCCTGAGGTAAATCTCTATTGGGATAGTTATTTGATTAAATATTACCCAGGAGCAAGATACAGAAATGTTGGAGGTACACCAGGGTTCATCTGAGATAAAGAGCTGGGAATTCAAAACGAACACCCAGAGATTTACCTAAGAAACCTCCCATCATGGGAAGGGAATTGAAGCATCTTCATAGCATACACAAAAGGCTGAATAATCTGGCCATAGCAGGCACTTCTTTGAACTTTGTAGACTGTGATTTCTTTCAGATGGCCTAACCCATCATAAAGCAGCCCTGCTGCAGCTCTGCATTCTGTGCTTATGCAGGCCCTCCTCTTCTAAACTCCTACTCTCTTGTATTCTGCAGCTTACTGAATATGGCTGTCTTCAGTCTGGCAAGAAGTATGGGAGATGCTAATGCTCTGTAAGATTGGTTTCTTAGCTGGATGTTGGATTGTTCCTAGGCTTTCTCCTGCAGAGATGCCTGCAGGGTGAAGACTCATGCCCTGCTAGGTAGCACCACAGTTGGCAATATTAATAGATTTGCTTTGTGGGTCATGCTGAGTGTTAAAACAAACATCTTCTCAAAAGAAAAGTGCATGATGGTGTTCCTCTGTAGTTTCAGTGAAGTTTGAAGTCTCAAAAGATGTCCAAGTGACATTGTCAGTGACATCTCTCATGGGGAAGAGCTACAAAGCAGTTAAGCCTTTACTTTCTAAAAGGTGATTTGCAATTCAGTAGTAGTGCATAGATTTCACGTTCCAGTCTGAGACTACTCCAAGATGATCTAGTTTTTGAGTTTTCTGGCTTTGATCATAAAAAACAGCATTTGGTAACACGTTCAAGGAATAGCTTTCCCTGTAGGTTTGGCTGAGGTACTCTGTGCTTTCTTTGCCTCAGTTTCTTCACCAACAAGGTCTCACAGCCTCTGTGCTTAGAAGCAGGGTTCAAGGAGAAGATGTACTGCTGGAAGTGAAAAAGAATGGAGTCAGGGACTCCTTGAGAAAATTCAACCCATACAGGCCCATGGGACCAAATGCATCTCCCACAATATTCTTGTATCCAAGTTAGGATGTTAAAGTCTGGATGGGTGGACAACTTGATGGATTTAAAAACTAGTTGCATAATTGGGATCAGAGGGTAATGGTCATACTCTACCTGGAGGTAGGCAATAAGTGGAGTGGTATAGTGATATCTGCTGGGACCTGCCCTATTTAACAACTTTATCAATGTCCTGGAAGAGGCAACAGGGTCCATTGTCATCAAGTTTGCGATGACCCTAAATTAGGAGGAGCAGCTGGTATACTAAGTGACAGGGCCACTGGAATATAAGGTCAAGAAATGGAGTGACCAGCATATTATGAAATACAAAAGGGACAAATGCAAAGTCCTGCAACTGGGCAGGATTTTCTTCCAGAAGGACTTTCTTCCTCAAGAAGGACAAACCCAAGTTCTTCACTCCCAACAGCACAACAGTGTTTTATTGTTGACAACAATACAGGCTGCAGCCTGGCTGTCCGGGGAGCAACTCTGCTGAAGAGAACCTGGGAACTTGGTAGACAGCAAGAGGTCCATGAGCCAGCAGCGTACACTGGCAGCAAAGGAAGCTATCAGCGTCCTGCATTAGCAGCAACAGTATTAACAGGAGCATAGCCAGCAGATTGAGACAAGCTATTATCCCCCTTTACTTGGCTCTCATTAGATCGCATTGAGAATACCCTGTCCAGTTTTTGTTCCCCCAATACAAGAAAAATGTTAATCTGGAGTGAGCTCAACAGCCATCAAGAAGGCCAGGGCTTGGAGCATGTGCTCTATAGGGACATGCTGAGGGAACCGAGTTTGTCTAGCCTGGAGAAGGGAAGGCTTATGACACAACAGCAGCTTTCCAGTCCCTCCAAGCAGGTTACTGAGAGCATGCAGCCAGGTTGTGCATGCTCTGTAGGACATAACTGACAGAGTGAAACTAGGGTAGTTTGACATAGAGAGAAACTAGGGTAGTTCTGACCTACTCTAAGGAAAAACTTTTTCACCACAGAGATAATCAGGCAGTGGACCAGACTGCCTAATGACGTTGTACAGTCTCAATCCTTGGAGGCTTTTAAGATGCAGGTGGATAAAGCCCTGAGCAACCTCGTTTGATCTCACAGCTGACCCAGCTTTGAAAAAGAAGTTGGACTAGAGACCTGAGGCTCCCGCCAACCTCAATTATTCTAGAGTGATTCTTTAACAAAGATCAGCTAAAAACTTTTTCAGGTTTGTTCTCAAGGTTTTTTTTAGAGCGCTATCAGCCTAGAATATACATCCTCTTGCCTCCATACATCTGTGCTCATCTCATTGCCCACAGTGCTTGCAAGTGTATTTACCATGCTCCCTTGGAGCCTGCTAACAGGCATAGGCAGTTATCCTTTCTTTAAACAGCAGAGTGAAGTAATACATTTGACATATATTAAAGTCTAAGGCTTACAATTTCTAGTTATTTGTGCTCAACATCTTGGTTTTCTGTTGCTGAAATCATGGTGTGTTTTCTAGCTGTTAGAACAACACAGCATAATGGAATACATGTATGTTATTCGTGTAACCACTTGTGTTGCCAGATTTACAGTGGTAGCCAAAAAGTAATACTGCTTACCTGAAGCTAAATGCAAACCTGTTGCTTTCATTAAGCAGCCTAGTGGTGAGGAGACTCTTTAAAGTAAGAAAATGGATTTAGGTTTGGCTCTCTTTTCTCTTCCATCATGGTTTAAAATGGAATAATGCCAGTGAACTCAGTGGACATACAGGGACATAAAAATGATGCAACTGAAAGCAGAATCTTATTCTCAGCGGTCTCATTTCAGCATCAAGTGGTTGCTGTTGAGGAAACTGTTTAACCTGCCTACTCCTTCATTTCTCTGTAAATAACATTTATCTAGAAAATATAGAAATTATTTGATGGAAGTTTGTGTGAACGTTATAAATACCACAGTTTTGCTCTTGATGCATATGCAAAATGACTGTATCCTCAGCCTAGCAAGGAGCAAGATGATGTCAAATTATGGTTAGTTCAAGAATGGCCATGTATGTGTTGAGAAGGCAAAATCTAGCAGAAATAAACTGTGGCCATTGCATGAATAAATACATAATGAGAAGTCACTGCCTATGGTGGAACTGCGGTTTGGTCATATATGTTTAAGGCAAACCCAGATCCTAGGAACAATGATAGAAAGAGCTCATTATTTCTCTCAGTCCATTGTGTTTGGATTTGTTTCAGATCATCATGTTAAATTCTGTCTCTGATCTGCATGGCTATATTGACAAAAGTCAGCTGACCCGGGAGCTGGGAGGAACCCTGGAGTATGGCCACAGTCAGTGGATACATCACCGAACCGTGAGTGTTGGTGTTGTTCTTACACTTGTCTACACCCAGGATTGCCCAGATGAGAAATGTAGAGCAACCACTAATTAGTAACTCTTCAGCTGCATTTCAGCCTACAGATTCTGCTAGAGATTCATGGAGAGAGGAAATCCATGACTCAAAAAGAGAAAGGTAGATTCCCAAAAAGTTTGTAATAGAAGTAGTAGTGTGTGTCACTGTTGAGCTGGACTAGGGCCTAACAGCATCACAGTATTCTCACTCAAATTTTACAAAGGGCCTTTGGCACATTCTTAGCTTTTGAATAACTGACGAGATTCATAGGCCTTCAGCTCATGGTTGAAGCTGAACATATGCTTTAGCACTTTACTGAATCAAAGGTCAAGATTCTCACTTTAATGATTAATTATGTCTATGTTTTTAAGAGAAGAAAAATACTCAAAACACTAGATTTTATTTTCCTTTGTTTTCATTTCTGTGCTATGTAAACATGCACTCCAGCTGGGTCTTATTTTGAGTAACTGAAGAACAGTTAATAATTGTAGGAAGGCAGAAAGATTTTTTTATTTGGTTGACTCTGAGGAAACTTGTCACAGGTTGGTTTGTTCTCTTTTTGGGTTGGTTAATGCATCTCAGTGGAAGTTTCAAAACCATGTAAAAAATTCATTATGGTGCCTAGAAAAGGTGACCATTTACAAAAAAACAGATCCCAAACTCTGGCACATCAGCAGCCAAAATATCATCTCATCCTGTCTAAGCAAAAACAGGCAAAGCTGGGTCCTGATCCTGGAAAATTAATTAATTTCCTGGTGACTGTACACAATATTTGCATCTGTCTTTGTGTGTCTACTTGCAAGGCTGGAATGTAAGACCTCACCTCTAAGTAGCCCCAGTTTGCAGTGTTCTGAGCAGTGTTGTGTTTGAGTCTGTTGCTGCTGACCAGCAGGTTAGGTCTAACACTTGGAAAAAGAGCTTTTCTGAGGTAGCTTTGTTAAGTCAAATCACTTTTGTCCCTTTCCTGCTATGATTTTCTGTGCTTTACTGTCCATATAAAATTATATTTTACTCTCCTTGAGAGCCACCAAATATTTAGGCTTCTAAATACGCAAACATAGAATCTGAATTTCCTCTAACACTGGTTTGCTACATTTACAGCTGTGTTGATTACACTGAGGTTAGGACTGAGATAGGTGAACAGGTTTATATGTTAAAAGTATCAAAAATATGAAACTGCTCTTGCAGGAGGGGTGGGTCTGAAGGCATTATCTATATAAGCTTTCAAACATCTAAAAGCTTGAAAAAATGAGGAAGGGAAGTAAAAAGAGGCACAAGAAAGGCTGTATTGTTTATTAATGACAGGAGTTTACATAAAGCATGAACATATAGTTTGGTAAAGTATGCATATAAAAATGAGCCAAGATTTGAGCTGAGTGTGGCTATGTAATACTCAGATGTCCTGGTTAAATTTGTTTGAAAAAGTTTTACCAAGTACAGAGACTTGCAAAAAAACCCCACAGACATAACTTAGGTATATGAAACAATTTATTGCTCATACACACTGGAGAGGGTGGTGGCAAGCATGCTATTAAGGGAAACACCAGCAAGCTCACAGTGCGTGGTGCAGTCAGCCAAGGAATCTTCGCTCGATAAGAGGTTGTCATCAGGGAAATGTCAGCCTCCATAGCACCTTGAAACAGCCTGACTTTCAGTCTTGCTTCAGTCAACCAGGAAAGGAAAGTCAAAGAAAGTGTGCCCCCCCCGGCCCCGATGAACAAGAACAGTGAGGTCACCATTCAACATGTTGATACAAAAAGTATCAACAGACGAGGAGAAGGTTGAGGTACTCAACAACTTTTTTGCCTCAATCTTCACTGGCAATCTCTCTCCTCGCCCCACCGGAGTTGATGGACCACAAGATGAGAACCAGGGGGGTAAAGCCCCTC